>PVIR01002279.1:18037-105087 GCA_004026965.1 Petromus typicus | reverse complement strand
CAAACACCTATCTGCCCCCACTGTTAGTGACACAGAAGGAAATCTGGCAACCAATGTCCTGCCCCAGGGCAAAGACTCAGTAACATGTCTCTGGATTTCAGACAGCTGGGAAAAAAAAGTGCCAGTCTTCATCATACCAAGTGAGAACTCAACTAGAAATGGGGCTACAGCTGTTTTCTAGAACCAGGGTAGAAAGTAGAACCAGAGTAGAAATGGCATTAAGTCTCGTGGCAGAATTGGTCCTGGAGCTCTAAATAGGGCAAAATCTTTAGGTGAAGTTCAAGTAGCCATGTATACAGAACAAGATTTGGAGGCATTCAGGTTATTATACACCTTGAAAGTAACAACCAACTGTAATTCATATTTAGCCACCGACCATAATGGAACACATTGGCTCAACACCACAAGCGCATTATATCATTACAGCAACACCTGGAAGGTAAACGCTGACATCATTCCCAAGTTATAACTGGAGAAAGGAGCTTAGAAAAGTTTGTGTGACCAAAGAGGGGAGCTAATAAATGGCAAAGTCTAGATTTGTGCCTTCAGCACTCTGCTTCCAAAGTCAGTTACTCATTGTAATTAGTCAGGTGATTAGAAACACTACATGTTCTGTTCACTTCTATCGTCCCATCTCATCAAGCAAAGAAACTTCTCTCTTATTACAAAGGCCTGAATCATAGTAATAGTGGTACAAGCTAGCCGCAAATAAGCTTTCTTCATGTGTCAAGAATGATGCTGGCTGAGGATTTAGCTCCATGATGCTGCACTGCCTGGCAAGTGCAAGGCCTTGAGTTCAATTCTCAGTACCAAAAAAAAAAAAAAAAAAAAAAAAAAGGTAGTGAATGGTGTTAAAGGAATATTAAGCATTATCTCATTTGATAGTTATAATTACCATGCATGCTAAACCCTTTTGAATTTCAAACTTACAGATAAGGGAACCAAAACATCATACTTTGATAAAAAGAAAAAAATATTAAAAGTTAATTTTCTTTTTTAGAAAGCATGATTCTTTTGGGGTTTTTTTGGTTTGTTTGTTTTTGTGGTGAGTTTTTTTTAAGTTTTTATTTTTTATTTTTTTTGAGACAGGGTTTCACTTTGTGGTTCAGGCTGGCCTTGAGCTCAGCCTTGAACTCACAACAATCCTCCTGCCTCTGCCTTTCAACTGCTGGGATTACAGGCATGAGCTGCCACACCCTGCACTGTGGTATGTGGTTCTGATTGCTGGTGGATATGAGACACCATGCCTGGCATTGTTGTATGTAGTTACCAGATGGAGCCCAGGCCTTTGCACTTGCAAGGCACACATCCGAACCACTGAGCTAAATCCCCGGCCCAGAAAGCACGATTCTTGATGGTTCCATCTCTGTTTCCACTGTCTTCCTGAATACTCTTTCTAGGGATCCCAGCCTCCTCCCAAACAAGCCCCAGAGCTAACAGTTCTACCATTTGCATTTTTAAATTTTTATATATTTTTTTAATTTTTAAAAATTTTTAAATTTATTAATTTTTTTTGACAGGGTCTTGCTTTGTAGTTCAGGCTGACCCTGAGCTCAGTCTCAAACTCATTTCACAGCAATCCTCCTGTCTCTGCCTCCCCAGTGCTGGAACTATAGCCATGAGCCACCACTCCCGGCCCTGTGGTATGTGGTACTGATTGCTGCTAGGGGTGAATCTCCACACCCAGTATTGTATGTGATTACTGGGGGATTGAACCTGGGTCCTTGTGCTTGCAAGCCAGGCGCCGGAACCACTGAGCTAAATCCCCGACCCCACCATTTGCATTTTAGGTCAGAACTGACTTCTACAAAGGGCCTCTAGTGTTTGCTTTTATTTTGTCTTTGTTTCAAAGAGTGATTTCTTATTTTTTTCTAATTTTATGTTTAATAATTGCACAAGTAATCTAGGAATTGATTCTCAGGATTTAAAAAAAATCCTTCAAATCCTCCACACAGATGAATCTGAAGTCCTGAGACAGTCCCACCCCCTGCCCACAAATTCTGTTCCTCTCTCTGTTCACAGCTGAGTGTCTCCGAACTTTACCTCGCTGTGACGGCATGCAGAATTTATATCATACAATTGCTTGCAAAATCAAGAATGTGCAAAAAAACTACAATTTCAAGCCATTCTGGCACTGATCACTCCAGGGTTCCAAAATGTGGTCCGCTGTGATCATTTTTGTGGCCTGCTTCTAAGTGGGCTACAAAAAAGAGCTCTCGCCTGCTCAGTCCATGTGGAGCACAGATTTGTATTTTGCTAGAGCCAGAGTCTCGAGGAACACAGAGAAGGAAGGCCTTCTGAGGAAGGGAAAGCCCAGAAATTGCTGGTTGGCCTCTCTCAGGTCTCGCCCATCGCACTTAGTCTGCTTTGCTAACCAGTGCAGCTAGGAGGTGTTGTGCTCCTGTCGCTTCACAAAAGATAATTGAGTTTGGGAGATGCAAGCAGCTAGCTTGAGGAAATAAGAATAAACAAGAGACCATTCGATATTTCAACAAACAGCTTTCCAGCTTTTGAAAATCAGCTTTTCCCTGGATTCTTAACAATATCTTCTTCCAGAGCCCCAGAAAACAGACACCCAGATAAATGAAGACAGAAAACCTACAGATCAAGCAATTCTACACTATTTTCGGGTTCTCTGTCTCCCCTAATCATCTGGGAAGACAAAACCCTCCCCATTTTCTCATTGTTCAACAGCACTACCACTGATATTATCCACCCAGTCCTCTGTAAGAAAACAGGAGACGCAACAAGCCTTTCCTGAGTGCTTACTACACCAGGCAATGTGTTAAACATTTGACATATATCCTATTATTTCACTGCACGATAAACAAACGAGTGAGGGATTGCTTTGTTTTAGAAATCAGCTAAAGAACTGAAGCAGAGAGAAATTAAAATTCAGTAACTTACCTTGGCTCTCGCAGCTGAGAGAGTGAAGCTGGGCTTGTCACTCGGGTCAGTCTGACTCAGCCAGTATTCTTAACTCACAGGAGAGTCACACACTGAATCCAAGTCTCTGCAGAGCTGTCATATGGAAGAGAGGGTAGGTGTGTTCTGGGTAGCTCCAAAGAAAAGGATTTGACTGTTAGTTGGGAATTAAGCATTCATTGGATGTGCTGCAAATTCCCCAAACTACATGTATATGCATGTCCAACTCTATGGGGAATAGAACATTAGAAGAAGAGAAAACGGAACTGCCTTGCACTAGGTGCGGTCCTGAAGGATCTGTGAAATCACAGAGAACAGGAGGGATACCAGAGGACTGCAAACGGGCAGTACACCAATTTTCTTAAATTAGGAAACAGCCCGGTGTACTGTAAACTCCAAGAGTTGTAAGCTTGATGTCAGTTCTTGGGTAGAGATTCTGTCTCATTTTATAAAGCAAGGAATTTATAAGCACTCAGATTAAAAGTAGCAGTAGAAGGTATCTAGAGATACTAGCTGAACTCTGAAAATAAAACCTGGTTCCCAGCCTTGCAGTTGTCCCAAACCCAAAAATTAGGGGACTGACATTAGGTTGTCAAATTTTTTTGTTTCCATGTAAAGATATTAAGAAACAAAATAAACCAACCCCAAACTATCATTTCATAATCAGAAAAGGCTTTCTTTAAACCACAAAAAGAAAGGGGAAATGATCTCAGAATAAAGGACACTGCTTTAAATGAAATATGCTTTTTCATACTGACTACATAGTTGGACTTTCTCCTTGCCCTGGGAACAGCTGCGATTTTCCTGGAGGACAAGAACTTGTCCAAGGACCTGCTTTACGGGATCACTCAGAGTTAAAACATCCACAGAGATAAGATCAGATACCTGTGAGATAGAAAATCTTTCTGGCCTAAGGAGAGAAGAATAGACTTTGACCTTAGCCTAAGTGAGGACATTAACAGAGATAAAGAATCCGAAGGAACCTGGTGAGAGAAACCAAAGTTGCCAAGTGCAGACTCCAGCCCTGCTGAGGTGGGACATGGCCAATCCATTTGACTGTGACACCTCTTGAACCAGACAGCTCTCTTGTGGGAATAAATGCCTGATGCCATTAAGCATTTAGACCTTGAAATCATTTCTGACTTGAAAATCTCCAAGCAACCTTCAGACTACAGTTTCTGTCTTTCAGAGCAGATTTCTTACAGGCAGAAGGGTTCAAAACTGGCTCAATATTGTTCCTAGAGTGGAGGTTCAGCCCTTCATCCTCTCCTGTTCCACGTTTTTACCTATCATGTAAATAAAGCATGGATGGGATTCTTACACAACTTCTCCAGGGCTGAGAAGAACCTCTAGAATCTGCCTAGCAAGGTTTACATTTGAAGTCCCAAGGTTTACAATATGTCTGTCTGCATTTGTCAATTTTCTCTCATTTACACTGTTGCCAGTACACTGAGTTCTTGCAATTTGTGCTCCTCACGGAAAATGCTTAGTGAACATATGTTAGTTATAAGATCTGCATCCTGAAGAGAAGATCAGGTCTGCTATACAGTTGCTGAGCATTCAGGTCAAATAGCTGGTATCTTTTCTCAAATAGCTGGTATCAGTGTAAACTTCCTTACCAAGAAAAGGGGACAAACTTGTTCTTTTATGCCTCAACTAATTTCACTTTCAAGACTGCAAATTGAATCTTGACTGCATCTGCTGACATTGACCTTGTTTCTGAAAGTGACTGCAAAGCAATACATATTGTTCACCCTACCTTCTAAAACTGTGTTTCCGAAAAAAAATGTGGTGGGGAACCCCTGCACTGGGGGCCTCTTGAGAGGACCACTGAAGTGCAGATTTGAAGGGGCACCTCCACTTTCAAAGCATCCAATTCAATAGGTCTGAGGTGAGATCAAGAAATCTGCATTTTAGCAGAAATGATTCTGAAATTCTCTAGCGTTTAACAACTACTGACTTGGGATCATCTGCTCTGATTTTCACATCAAACAGATCTGGGCTCAAACCCTAGCAATTTGACTTCTTTCCCCTCAGCTTCTTCACCTGTAAAACAGGGAGAATCACAGTAGCTAACTTGTAGACTTTGAAGTTTTTAAATAAAACATGTGTAAAGTGCCTGGCACATAGGAGAAGCTTAGTAATTTCCTCTGTCCCTAATTATTCATGAGCTCTGCTGTCCTTGTCTGCATTTAGATTCTGCCCCTCTTGCCAAACTGCTCATTTCTGATATTCAAACTCTCTAAAAGCGAGATTCTCATTGGTCCAAATTTAGTCTACTGTACTTGTTGAGCAAAGTTCTCGTCCTGAGTTTCATGAAAAGCTTCTTGCTGGCTCAGAGTGGCTGCTTAAGAATCAGATGCCGTCTTCCAGATCAATTGGTTCTTGCCTGGAGGAAGCAGGAGCATGCGGTAACATAGCCCCCTATTCATAAGAAAATGCTACTACACTGGGCTCGGTTCTTCGAATGGAAACTCCTTAGAAGCAGCTTGGGGGTGTGGCAGGAATTCTGGGCTTAGCCCATCGAGTACACCTAGGCTTCACTTTTATCCAACCTGCCAAAGGAATGAAGCATTCAAGTTCACTGAAGTCTCAATTTATCCCGACTTCTCATCTACATCAGGCCAAGAACACTAGTTTAAAACAAACCAACAAACAACAACAACAAAAGAAACTAGGCTACAGTTAACCAGGGAAAAGAAAATTTAACCTCAAAATGAAAACCTGTGTTTCTAGAACACATTTTGGATTTTCCAAAGCAACTTCACAACTATTTCTTCACTGAGGTGCTTTCAAACAGGCTAGGTCCAAACTACAGACAGATTTTATTTGACCCATACAATGTTTTTAACATTTTTAAAGCAGTTTCAATATTTAAAAGCCAGAAGATTTCACATAAAAAGCTGGATTTTGGGCTTAGCCGGGGAAAATAGATCCCTGATCATCATTCCAACATGGCAGCAACCAGCCAGCGCTGAGTAGGCCCCTCCCAGTCGGTTGGTCGACGCTCGCTGCATTTGCTCAGTCACCTTTACTTTCTCCCGGTGACCTATTTAGCCCCATTGCATCTGAACCCCCACTGTAACCCCATGGATTAGGTAGAGAAAGTGATTAAGAGCACAGATTCTGAAGTCTGTCTGCACTGGAATCCTAGAATTTCTCTTCACTCGCTTTAAGATTCCAGCCAAATGGTTCAATCTCTCTGAAACTTGGTTTCCTCATCTGTTCAATACAGATGGGAGGAATAATAATTTTCCTTAATTCATAGGTTTTGGGGGCCAATGAAATAAATAAGGCATATTTAGAACAATGTCTGCCACATGGAAAGCACTAAGTACTTACTAGCTTATTTCCTTGTCTATAGTTCCTTACTTTTTGCCTCCCTGATAGCCCAGGTTCTGAAAACTAAAATTTTGTGGCAAGCTCGCACATGGGAGTGCAAATGATCTCAACTGATATAAAGCTATTTGTCTATCTCATTTAGAACTATTAATGTGCTTTGACAGGAATTTGAGCCAAATCCCATTGAGGGTTGTTAGATAATATGTTATGTGTACTGTATTATTTTATCAAAAGTCTGAACATTCTGAACTCAGAAACATATCCAGCTCTAATGATTTCAGATAAGGGAATATGGACCTGTAATTTTGTTAGTTTGTATAACTAATTGACAGATGGGAAAACTGCACTACTGAGCATTAAGCAACTCACCAGAAGTCCCATGCCAATTTAAAAGCAGGAATAATTTTGACCTTAGACATTTTGGCTGTTAGTATTGAACTCACTCTAGGCATGTTGAGACAGACAGTGGGTGATAGCTGGGATCTAGTGAACAATTGAAGAACATTACCATTTATTGACAATGACAATACTCTACCCCTAGTAGTATACTTTTGACTCTTGGCATTAGTCTTGTTGTTCACAATTGGGTTAGAGTTAGATGGGAATTATTTTCTTTTTTCTTTTCCTTTTATTTTAAAGTGTCAGGAATCAAACCCAGGGCCACATGCTTGCCAGGCAGACGCTGTGCTGCTGAGCTACATTGCTAACCCTGGATTATTTTCTGTTTGACAGAAGAGAAAACCAAGGTCCAGAGAAGAGAACAGAGCTGCTCAAATTCACACACCAAAAGACAGGCAGAGCTCTAACTGGCAACCGAATTCTGTGCTTTTTCTTCTTAAATCCCAGTGCCAGTCCCAGAATGGCCTATGCTGACCTTTCCACACACTGACCCTCACTCTCTGAGGACGGTCCTCAAGTTTTCAACATACCTGATAAAAGGAGAGTTTCCCAAGATCTCAGCAAATATAAAAATGGGACAGCATGTCTGGGTGAACCTCACCCTTCCCAGTACCACATGTGGTAATGTACAGACACCATCCAGTCAGAAGCCGGGGAGAGAAGATTTCTCAAATCCCAAGAAAAATCACAGAGACCCAAGTGTTTGCTCTTCTCTGTTGATTTTTAAGAAGCTGACATTTACTTATGCCAAAGGCCGAAAGAAATGAAAAATCTACTGGAAAGGGAATTTCATCAGTCATGAAGCAATATCTTAAAGAAACCTTTGCACAGTATAACTTCCCTTGTTCGAAATGAAGAAAACAGAACACTGCTCTTGCCTATTGTTAGCTCATCAGAAACTTGGACATGCAAACAGCATCCTTAGGACCTCTTTGCAGCCCCCTGTACAGCACAGGGGAGCTTTCTGACATTGTCTCCAACTTAAGCAAGTTAGAAATAAGAAGGAAGGCCATAACCCAGGTGACCTCATGTCTCTCCTAAGCTCATGGCTTGAATTCCTGCTACCAACAAATCCGTACTTTAATCACACACCCACAGCGACCCAGATCTTTGAATTCAGCAATTCCTTCTCAGGTTTCAGCGAGGCATTGGCAGCCTGAGCTATTTTGGGACACTTTCTCTGCTGTGGATGCCACTTTCGGAATACGCCAGAAACATGCTAAGGACCTGGAGCTCTCTACCCTGGACTTTTTTGGGGGGTTCGCTTGCTCTCTCTCTTTGTCTAGGCTGATTGTTTGGAGGACAGTCTCTCCTGCCAACCTAATCCCAGGGGCCCGACTACCTCGCCGGGCCATGGGCTCAGACTGGCAGTGTGGTTGCCAGCACCTTACGGTAAGGGGCAGTGAGGAACAAGGCAGCCTGGCAGGATGTAAAACATCTCAAGAGGTGGTCTGAGTTTGAAATTCAGGCTGCGAAGAAAAAGTGAGGAGAAAGGATAGGGAAGACAGATTTTCTGAAATTTTATTCCTGTGATCATCACTTCTGAATCTGATGCAACCGACTCGGCATGCATTCAGGAGCCTGTGAGCTCCATTTTCCTGTTCTAAAATCTTCTGCACCTCCTGTAAGTACCGGGGTTCTCTGGTGTTCATGTTGTCTTTTGGGGAGGGGGAGAGAAGGCAAGGCCTAGAGCAGTCATCCTTTTCCGAGTTGGGTATGGGCAAGTCCATGGAATTAGGAGAATTTCTCACATCACCCATCCCCGAGCTGCTTCTTGGTTTAGAAAATGAAAATGTCTTTGTTCCTTCACAAACCTCCAGCATACCAGAAACCCCATTTGTCTTTGAGGGGGTCCCCTGTCCACCGAAGCTGTGCAATTACACATGTAATTTCTCATGTTGGGTTTAGTGGAAGAAATGCATACTTGGTATTTAAATTTCTTAAATGCAAGTGCAGCTACTATTGTGGGCATAGCCCCTGCTGATTTCTCCATCTTTTATGCAGCAATTTTCTGAAACTGTGAAAAATGTTGTAAGTAGGAGGGTAGAAATGAGAATCGAGAGACTCCCCCATGGTAAAAAAGAAGAGTAATGCGATTGATTCTCAATGCAGTTAGAATTCTTGCCACAATGGAGAGGCTTCATGCTATGCAGTGAGATGGTCCCTTTCGATGCCTTCCGATTTTAATGGAAAGTGACCAAAATAGCTGCTGGAACATTTCTGATGCTTTTGCCACTTTACTGAGAGGCTGGACAATGTCTTTGTCTCTGGCAGGCTTGTCTCTCCCTACAGCAATTCCAATAACTGCTCCAAAGGGCACAGTCAGCCTTTGCTTTCCTCTTTGTTTTGGGGACTGCTGATGTTCGTTCCTTCAACATAGCCCAGGAAGGCCCAAACAGGTCCTGCTAGTTACCCTCATTTCCAAACATCAACAGCAAGACCAAATGATACTCATGGTACAGAATTTGTTTGGAGGTGGGAGAGTGAATGTCTTTGCGAGGAAAACATGTGGAGAGCCTGCCATGGTCCAAACTAACACAGCATCCTTCTGAGCTTCTCTAAAAACTTCCTCAGCCATGATGGGAACAGGGCAAGGCAAACGTGTCCTGGCCTTTCATTTTCACCCAGCATCATGGAAAGCATTGTTTTTAAGCAAAGAAAAACTACAAGATATTCATTAGACTAAGGCTGGATACCTTTCATTTCTCTGACTGGTGAAGTAAAAAGCTTCTCATTTTTATTTTACTAATAGTGCTGGGTCTGAAGTATATTTGAGAACAATGTTGTTATCAGTGTTGGAGAAGTCAAGAAAGAAGGGCACATATACATTGTTCCTAGTACAGCTTAGAACAAGGTAGTCTCAAAAGAAAATTGGCTACTGCCTGTTTATATGGGCTTTGGTAACTCATGAAGTTTCTCAGCCTTCTTTCTGGGGAGAATCTCGAGAAAATGATGTTTGGAGCACAGAGATGCCTTGGTTTGGAGGTTTATGTCAAAACCTGTGTATTTGTGGCCGCTTGAATTTTTTTGTCTACCTCATGACATTCCAGGAAAACCAGGATGTCTTCTAAATCTCTCCCCCCTATTCACTGCCAAGGACTTGGAAATTCCTAAGTACATAACTCTTTTTACTCAGGGCTTTTGCATCAGTAAAAATGACAACCTCGTGGGAGGGCCCACCTGTTAAGCCGCATCTGGACACATTCCATCCTGGCACCAGATTCTGATAGAAGATAGAAGAGGAAGGAAGGAATGGGAGATCATTATAGGTATAAACTTGAGCCTTGGGGCAAGAGCCTAGAAGTAAGGCCCAGTTCAAGAATAAAACTACTAAGTTCTATTAGCAAAGATATTCTTATTCTTGTTAAAATTGAGTACAAAGCCAGGCGTGGTGACACATGCCTATAATCCCAGTATTTGGGAGGCTGAGGCAGGAGGATTGCTGCAAGTCCAAGGCCAGCTAGAACTACAGAGTGAGACTCTGTCTCAAAAATAATACTAAAAATATAAAAATAAAATTGGGTACAAGGCAATTTATTGAAGCAAAAAATCCCAAATTTGGAGAATAAGACAAATACTCAAAGAAACTAAGGTACAAGAAGGAGAAAGAATCTTGTCAGCTAGAGTGAAATCGGACATAGAAGAATTTTGTTTGCAAGAATACATTCAGGCTGAGTTACCTAAGCCATTGAAGTAGAGCTCCCAAAAATGTTAAAAAGGTCTCAGTATAAAAAACAAATCAAACACCCCCAACTCTGATATATCTTTAGCCTACGGGTAGAACTCAAAGGAGGGAAACACAGGAATTTACAATTTGAGACCATACTTTTACTTTTTCTTTCCTCTGAAACCAGCATTATGCTCATTCCTAAGCAGATTCATGGTTGATACAGTGACATACCTTGTTTGTCCAGAGCTGTAACAGGCAAAGTGGGGTTGCTTAGGCAGAGCCAAAGGCTAAGTGTAAGGCATTTTGCACTCCATGTGGGCTCCTGCCTAAGGCCTAGTGGACAGTGGTTTGGAGTAAGACAACCTGAATTTAAATTCCAGCTCTGCCACTTGCTAGTTGTGTGGCCTGGCAAATCATAGGTCCTAAAAGAGCTCCATCTGTGAAGGTGGCACACAATAGTAGGATCCATCATATAGCTGTGAAGATTAAAGGAGATAGTTCATGTAAACCCAGCACAGTGCCTAGTGCAAAGTAAGTATTTTATGAAATCAGTCATAGCGAAGATTTCCAAGTCTCTGCTATATGCTTCATCATCTGAGAATGTTTTGTAGTAGCGAATGGTCCTGATCAGGACAAGTCTCACAGCACCAAGGTTTGGGGGATCTATCATCCTCTTCAATTAAAGTGGTCCTCCTTACCTTTCCTTCCAGTCTCACTAGAAAAGAGCCATCCCAAACCTTTCCTCCCACTGGTTCTACACTCACTCCATCCCTCAGCTATCTAAATACATGAATTCACTGCTGCTGACCCTTGAAGTCCTTTTCTTGGTTTTCGTCAGTCACAGACTGTGCTTTGCTGCCTCTTCTGCAGCCCATGGGGAAAGGAGATCACTTCTGAGAGGGTAGGACCAAGAAGGGTGTGAGAAGCTACTTTGGAAGTGCCAGCAGAGGGAAGGATTCTGAGACTCCACTTGAAAGCTATAGTTCCTGTACAGCTCACTCTAGCTGTGGCATCAACAATAGACACAGCCACTCTCAGGATGGCTCCCAGAGCCTGTGGATACTGGACCCCTGCTGCCCTTGCCCTCTGGGGTACTCACTAGTCTGAGCCCCCGGGTTCCAAGGCTTTCCTTAGCTTGCTCTCTCCCACCCTTCCCTGCCTTCTCCTGGAGAGACAGAGTTCACTCTTTCTAGGGGCATGGTGACAGAAAGGGGCTCTGCTTTCTATGTTGGAATGTCCCCTCTGCATTTAAACCTACCTGATCCATGGCTCACATCTACATGGCGACAAGGAGGCAACACCGTAGAGGTCAGGACCACTTGAATAAGAAGACAGGCCTACATCTTCTGAGACAAAGCAAGAAAGTTTCCCAAACCAATGCAATCAGGGAGTTGGCTAAGATGTGTACTTCCACAACTATCTCCATAGAGATTCAGAGTCCTTAGGTTTAGGTAAATCAGTTTAAATTAAAAATACAAAAAAATGCAACCTAGAATTTAAATGTAATATTATTATAATATATCTATATCTAAATCTGTATCTATCCACAACTTTTCTTAAACTGTAATTCACTTTCTTCCTACTGCCATTGGCCCTCTTCTTATTTTTTAAAATTGAAAACAAAAACTTAAAAAGCTCTCCTTGGACCACACCTTAAGAAATAGTGCCATCCATACTGTGGAATGGGAGCACGGACAAGAAGAAAATTGCAGGGCTCTGATTCCTGTCATGAGCCCCAACCTGACAGCTTTATTCTCTAAGAGCAGATAGAAATGCCAGCTAAGTCCTGACCCTGATTTGCCCTTCATGTAATGTACTTAAAACCATTTAGCACTCAGCAAACATTATTTGTGATTCTTATAAACACATACACATATACAAAGTGATCAAAATGTATGTTGTTTAAATTTGAAAATTTCACCACAGTATAAGACACATTTATTTTCCTCCCTTAGTTCAAACTCATTTATGCCACAGTTCTTGGTACTTTCTGAAGCAGCTCTGGAAGTCCTCTTTCATATCTTTACAAGGTGTGACCAAATATATGGTGAATGCGGCTGCCATGCAATGGCAGGCTGTAAAAACCTTATCCTGTGTCCTCATCCACATTCTTTACCTAATCTCTGCTACCATGAGACTTCGGGTTCTTTCTCAGAGACAAAATGGCTATGAAAGTAAATGTTTTAAATGGGTTCAGGACTCGGACACAGCCACAATAGCACAACTAAAGACACTCATATAAGAAGACATCCAGAGCTGATTCAGAAAGAGGTGAAAACTATGACATAGTGTATTTTTGAAGTGAGAGAGAGGATTTTGAAGGAAATTAATGGCACCATGTCTTTGCAGTAATATATTATTTTATTTAAATGATAATTGAATATTGTGTGTGTGTGTGCGTGTGTGTACACACACACACACACATATAAAGTTTGGGTATGTGAAGAATCAGGACTTGTTTTGGTATGGTCCCAGGGAATTTAACAGAGAAATCAGCAGAAGTGCTCAGGATTCCAGGGAAACCGAGGTCATCTTGAATAAACACCTCAAGGACAGAGATGGAATGAGCCTCGTGCAGAAGCTCAGTAACAAGATCACAGTTTTGGTTCTTGTATTCAGAATATGCCTAAGATTCTTGGGTCTAATTTTTGAATTAGATTTTCAAGATTATGAGATTTTCACCCAAAACCTGCTAAGCCTAATGAAAGTTTTAGGGCTCCTAGGAGAACAGCTATGGTTTGCACAGACCGAGTCTGGAAAAACGCCACTACAAATGTACTACCTGTCCCAGCCTCATGGCGCTGAAGGCTCTGACAGTCACTGTGTCTTGCTGGTATTTATCCTTTTGCCTCAGATCCCTAGTTGTTAATTTAGTAGACTTTACTACAACACACTTCCTTGATTTAAAACACACTCCCACACAGATACACACAGAGAGCTGGAGGGACCGTCCAGTCCCTGCCCTATAGTCCACGTGGACACAAATTCTGTACACTGAGCTTCCTAGCTTGCTCGCTCTCTCTCCCCTGCTTCCTTCCTTCTTCCCTCTCTTTCTCCCTTTCTCATGGCCCTCTCATTCCTTTCTTTTCTTTCCTTTTTATTCCCCCTTCCTTTATTCTTTGCTTTTCTGCTACCCTTCCTTCTTTCACTGGCAAGCACCTACCCCTGGAAGGAGGACATAGGTAAGTTTGCAGGGGTAATTGGTAAGGCGAATAAGAGATGGGAGCCTGCATGACTGTTGCTGGCAAGAGACTGCATATAGGAAGAGAGTGAAACCCTTACAGTTGATTTGGACTCGGTGAGTCAGGGTTATTCCTCTCCAAGGACAGGGGCTGCAGTGGACCACAGCACGTGTCCTCCATAAGCATGCATACTGTGGAGAGCAAGTGGCAGGAGCTAAATAAACACTTTCAGGCTGACCTTGGCCTTGGGAGCTCTGGCTGTCAGCACCATCATTGTTCTCAGGCATCACTGGACCAGGTCCTAGACCACAGGTAACAGGTTCTCGTGAGCTTATTACAGATGATCGTAGCCAGAATCACCTAGATGTGGCCCTTTGACAAACACTCCTGGGAGCTTGTCACCATGCCAGAAGGCTGATTTCTTGCATCCTAGAGGCATCTCTGCCAGCAGCTACCTGGATGACTGGGCACATTTCTCTTCCCTTGCCTGGGCCTCAGGGTCTTCACATGTAAAATGCTGCTACTCACAGCTGATTGAGAGTACATGGTATGGCAACTGCGAAAACTCTGCAAAAAGGCCGTGTAGAAGTGAAGTGCTGGTTATTTTACATGCTGGAGCTTCACTCACCAGAAAACTCTGGTCGGGGGGAGCAGGGGCTTGTGAATCCAGAACATATGGGGGCCTGTATCTGTTGCCCTCCTGCTTAGCAGCATTAGCAATTCAAGCTGGTGCTGTCTGTGGAACACTCTGTCCTTTGGGATCCTCTGGGACAGGAGGAGTTGCTGAGCAGCAAGGGGTGGCCAACGTACAATACAGTGGAAAATAGAGTGATAGCAATGAGGCACCACGCGCGCAGGTTCATGCACATGCATTCGCACTTCCGATGGCCCCCAGCTGTGGCTCATGGGGCAACTGGAGCTAATTACACACAGACAGCGCCTGCTCCCGCTCCTCTCTCCTCTCCGAATTGTCAGCCCTCCCCACCCCCACCCCACCCTCACTCTCCCCCCTGGGAGTTGCCTGAGCTCTCAGAAGGGGTGTTGTTGGCACCACAGCTAAGTGCCCAGAAAAACGATTAGAGAGGGGAGTACAGGGGAGCAGGAAGTGGCCATGAGGCTCCCTGTCTTGTGAGACTGGTAGAAAGGAGAGGATGAAGGGAGAGAGAGCTGGCTGGCATACAGACGCAGCGTTGTGTTAACAGATGTGGCTCTCCTGGCAAGAAAGTGCCCAGGCGCTCACCCCTCCCTTTCCTTTCATCTGGATCCATCCAGGGATCCCCTCTTAACCCTTCTCCCTGTTAAATCCCTAACTTCCTCTCCAACTCTGTATCTGGCATAAAGCTCCCCAAAGTCCTGCCTCTCCCTAGCACTGTTCCCACTTCACAGACCATAATAACTCGATACGGTAATCCCTTTCCTCTGCTTTTCTTTCCGTATACTCCCTCTGAGTAGCTTCATCTTTTACTTATACGCTCTTAACTCCCAAATCTCTCTTTCCAAGCCAGGCATCTCCAGCTCTCTGAGTGTTTCCCACGCTCCTCACATGCCCTACCTTAGCATCATTGGCTCTGACTGCCCAGGGCTTCCCTGAGGGAAGTGTTGGTCTGCTGAGAGGAGGAGGAATGGGGGCTACTGATCCCAGGGCCTCTCCTTACAGCAGGACACTGGAGTCCTCCTTAGCCCTTGCAACCACCTCACCTCTCACCCAGTAAGCAAAAACCACATTGGAAACTATCAAATTGGAGTTAACAGCCTACCCTGGGCACCAGTTTCCAACACCCTCCCTGCCAACCCTTCTTTTGTTACTGCATAATCCTGCAGTCACCCCCACCCCATCCACTCCATTATCCCTCAAACAGGAGCCCACCACATATTCACACACATACACACACGTGCACATACACGCACACATGCACATAAGAAGGCACGTGCACACGCAGCCCTTCCCTCACTCCTCAACTCCATTCCTCTCCATTCTGGGTCCAGGCTCATCGCAAAACACCAGTTAAATACTGAACCAAGATTAGTGCATTCCACCAGAGCAGAGCAGTGCTGGAGGGAAGATCCAGAAAGTCTGCTGAGGGTTCACACTCACATTCTTCCCAGGCCTTAGCAAAGATAAGAGCAAATAAAGCTCCCTTTCCGCCAGGACTTTCTAGATTTGGACAACATATAAAAAGTGGCTTACAAACACAGTGGCCTTTGGTTCTTGATAGCCTTGGGGCTTGTGAAGGGAGAAAACATGTTTCTTCTATTCTATTCTATTCCTGGGGATCCTGTGCACCATAACCAGCCATGTCATGGTCATGTGTAGACATTTTTTTTTTCAGTTTTTAGTGTAAAATAAAAGATTTACACAAGTTTCTCTCTCTCTCTCTCTCTCTCTCTCTCAATATGAAGTAATTTATCAAAGCAGCTTTGTATTTGATTTCAAAACACTCATTTATTCATTCATCAAGTCTATACTGAGCAACTCAAGGAGCTATAATTCATGGTTCTTGCCTTCAAACAGCTCCTGTTCTTGTCTAGGAAGTGGGAGGCTGGTTACAAGCCTTAAATAACAACTCTATGTTCCTCTCCCATATCTGATATGGCCCATGTAGCTCTTACAGTCTCTTTGGCAGGAACGAAATTTCCCCTTCTGTTGCTTCTGTCACTGCTATTGTAATCTTACTCAATATAGAAAGGTGACTAGATGTGTCTTCAGGGTGTCTGGGTTCATATCCAACTTCTGCCATTAACAAATTATATCACCTTGGTCAGTTACTCAGCCTGTATGAGCCTTGAGCCTTCTCAGTGGATTAAGGGTAAGACTGTTACCTACCTCCCTGCATCCAAATAAAGTGAGTTAACACACACAGAACACTTATAATGTTATTTGGCACATAACAAGTGCCCAATATTTGTTAGTAATAACTATTTTCCTGATATGCCCACTGTTCTTTGTTAGTGCTGGAGGTTAGAAGTCTTACAGGTCTCCAAGAGAAACTAGGACAGTGCCTTATTCATTTATCTTTTGATCAAAAAATACACATTTTCTGTCTCCAAGTCCCTGAGCTAAGTTCTGGGGTCATATAGACAAAGAAGACATATCTCCTGCCTTCGGGACCAAACCATTTGCCCAAAGCAATCTTGGATTAACAGTGCCCTGAAGTACCTGGAAAAACCAAGTACGAATCTTCCCTGGAGGAAACGCTCCCTCAACCTCATCTTCATAGGATTACTAAGGATAACGCCTGGCTAAACATAAATTTATAATCCAAAATTACAAATCTCAAAATGAAACCAGAAACAACAAAAACAGAATTAATCCTCAAAGACCTTGGGTATTGTAATTATGCGATATAAAAAATAAAATAAGTTTTATGAGTATTAAAAAGCAGAAGATTTTGCAAACACTAGAAAAAAAACAAGATACTAGAAGAAAGCAATCTTTTCTAAGTATCATTTTTTTTAAGACGGCAAACATAGGCCCCAGAGAACATTCACACCTTCAACAATACTGAGCTAATAATGACAAACTTAAATTATATTTTCAGTAACTAGTATTTCTTTGGCAGACTCAGTGATTGGAGCTGTGACATTTCTTCCGTGGGTCATTCAAGCAGTCATATGAGTATGAAGCACCGTGCTAGATCTATAAGAAACACAAAGATGAATAAAATAGAATCTCTGGGCTCAAGTAGCTTCAAATTCAGCAGAACTAGACTGTCACATAAAAGAACTATTGACATGAGATCATGTGGTAGAAACTAATAAACGTCTGGAATAGTAAGAAGTGAGACTTGAATAGGTCCTTGAAAAAATGAGGAAATAGAAGTTTTGGATTAGCCAGTGCTAGAAAAGACTTAGCAGAACCTAGGCAAAATCGCAGAGAAAGAAACTGCAGAAGAAATGGGGGAAATATGAGGGCATTTCTCCAGCACGCTGAGTGCTCAAAGTGGCAGGTCTATGCTGTCACACCGGACTCTGCAGTCAGAAGGGCCCACCTGTGTTTAATCCCCTGTGGCCATCTTGAAATTCTTAATCATTTTTAGCATGTGGCTCCTAATTGTCATTTTTCACTACAGCCCAGAAAACATGGGCTTCTATGTAGGTTAATGGGAAGAGTTACGATTGGAAGGGCAGGACACTCTTGGCAAGAAAGGCCTTTGAATACTACCTTAATACTTTGCAGGTAATGAAGAATCACTGAAAATGTTTGAATGGGGAAGGGTATAATGGCTACAGCTCTCAAAACCAATAAGCTGGGAGGCAAGTGTGTTCAGAGAAAGGAGAGATGAAAATCAGCAGACAGAAATAATGGCAGAAGGTATGGAGAAGATAAATATCTTCATTTATTCAGTTATTCACTCAGCAGATTTTTACTGGGCATCTGGCATGTGCCAGACATTCTGCTAGGATCTGAGATTCAGGAGTGCACAGACTTTGCCTCTAGCCTCAAGTTGTTCAAAATCCAGTGAGGGAGACAGATACCTA
Organism: Petromus typicus; assembly: GCA_004026965.1. Classification (NCBI taxonomy): domain Eukaryota; kingdom Metazoa; phylum Chordata; class Mammalia; order Rodentia; family Petromuridae; genus Petromus; species Petromus typicus. Next base: position 87,090 of record PVIR01002279.1, on the reverse strand, counting down.
AACAGATTATGATTGTACTGTACACGAAAGCCTACTATAGGATTGCATTTAGGGTGTTGCAGCAGTCTAGGAAAAGGGCACCTAACCCAAGAAGAGATTTCCAAGAAAACTTATCTGAACTGTATTTCGAAGATCAAGTAGAAATTCACCCCATGGACAAGGCAGAAAAGATTACCTTAGGAAGAGAGAAGAGAACATGTAGAGTCATGGAAGATCTACTCTGTGCCAATCAGTGTACTTTGGGCTAAGAATCCTCATTTGCCAGGCCAAGAAGGCAACTAACCTGACAATGAGGCTATATATATCGAGTGGTGTTATATGGACACTAGGACGGTGTTGGTGAACATATGGCCACATAACACACTAGGCTATTTTCATTGTTGAGAGCTCTAAACGCTTCACCAGCACTGCTCTAGGAGTGTGGAGAAGAGACATCTAACCAGACTGGGAGATTAAGGAAGTGTCTTCCATCAAGGTGCTTTCTGAGTGGTGTGTTATATATCAGCGGTGTTAACTGGGTAAAAAAAAGACAAGCCAGGCATCGGAAGTGATACATGCAAATGTACAGAAGCAATCGTGTTGGCTCTAAGGGATTTATAAATGACTTCCTGTGGTTCAATTATAGGATGAACATCAAGAGCATGGAGAAATATGGCCAAGGAAATGGACTTTAAATACCACACTTAGATGTTTGGACTTTATCCTGTGGCTTGGTAGCTCTCATCCTTGACTCTATGTTATAATCACTCAAGGAGTGTTAAAAAAAATATACTGGTGACTAGATTTTACCCTCGGGAGGCAAACTTAATTAGTTTTAATTAATCTCATGGAGAGGCTATAGGAACTTTTTAAAAATTTAATTTAATTTTATTTTATTATCTTTATTGGTACATTACATATACGCATCATGATTGCACACCATAATGGGGATTTGTACCAGTATAAGACACAACTTAATTCTCATTTTTTCCCATAGCCCTACGCACCCTACCGCCCCCCATATACATAAAATTTGTTTCCTTACTTATAATCTCATTATTTTTCCCTTTTCACCCTATTTTACTTTGAGCATTTTCTATTTCACAATATATAACATACAATTCTAGGACTCATTTACATCTTTATTTTCTCCTACCAGAGAAAAGATGCAATATGTACCTATCTATGCCCTATTTATTTCACTTATGAGGATATCCTCAAGGTATGTCCATTTAAGTAGAAATGATTCAAACTTATCATTTTGTATGGCAGACTAATACTCCATTCTGTAGAAGAACCACAGCTTTTATATCCAGTCTCCAGTTGATGGACACTTGGGTTGTTTCCAAGATGTAGCAATCACAAATTGGGCTGCTACAAACATGGGTGCACATATGTCACTGTGATATGAGTCTTTTAATTCTTTTGTATATATACCTAGCAGGGCAATGGCCGGGTCAAATGGGACCTCCAATCCTAGCTTTTTGAGGAATCTCCAAACTGATCTCCACAGGGGTTGTACGAGTCCTCAGTCCCACCAACAGTGGAGAAGGGTTCCTTCTTCTCCGCAGCCTCGCCAACATTTGCCATTGGCTGATTCTGAAATGGCAGCCATTCTATGTGGAGTGAGATGAAATTTCAATGTTGTTTTCATCTGCATCTCTCGAATGACTAATGATGTTGAGCATTTCTTCATATGCTTCTTAGCTGCTCTTCTTCCTCTGAAAAATATCTGTCCATTTCAGATGCCCATTTTTGAAATGGGTCTTTAAATTTGGGTGGGCTGATTTTTTTGAGCTCTTTATATATTCTAGATAGTATCCCTTTGTCTGACAAATAGCTGGTAAAGATTTTTTTCCCACATTGTTGGTTGCCTTTTTGCTCTGTTGGTGGTTTCCTTTGCTGTGCAGAAGCTTTTTAAAAGAATGAGGTCCCATTTGTTGATTTCTTCAGCCAATTCCTGTGCTATAGAAGTTTTGTTCGTGAAGCCTTTCCCTAAGCCAATGTCTTCAAGAGTTTTACCTAACCTGTTTTGTAGTAGGTTTAGAGTGTCTGTTTTAATATTTAGGTCTCTTACCCACTTTGATTTTAGCTTGGTACATGGCGAAAGAGGTCTAGTTTTAGTCTTTGGCAAGTTAAAGCCCAATTTTTCCAGCACCATTTGTTAAAGAGGCTATCTTTCCTCCACTGAAGATTTTTGGCTCCTTTGTCAAAGATGAGGTGGCTCAGTGTATCTGGAGTAGTTTCTGGATCTTGTAGGAACTTTTTAAAGCACCCCCAGTTTATTCTACTGCGCGGCCAGGACTAAGAGCCATGGTTCTAGGTAGCAAGTTCCCAAACTGGAGTGCTTATTGGAATCACCTGGAAGGCTTATTAAGTGCAAGTTGAGGGTAGGAACCTGGAGAGTTTCTGCTTCAGTAACACCTACTGTAACAAACTGTCAGAGATACCTATGCTGTTCTTCCTAGGAACACACTTTGAGAACCTCCGGTGTCCAGTGCTATGAAGCCTTATACAAGGGCTAAGTAGAGGGGATGGGTTGTGATCTAACGTGATTTGAATATTTAAAGATCATTCAAGTCACTTTGGAGAGAATGTCCTCAGAAGAAATAGAGAGAAAAACTGAGAAAAGAGGACATTACTGTAGAAATCTAGAGGGGAGATGACTGAGAGGGAGGAGGTTCTGAACTACAGAAATGGAGAAAATGCCAAAAGAAAAGGAGAAAATGGGTCACATTCAAGGAATGCTTAAAAATGCCAGTTTTCCAGGGCTTAAAGACTAGCTGAATACAGAGATTAGAAATAAGAAGAAAACAAAGAGAAATAAAATGAGAATTGGATTTTTGCCTTGGGCATCTGGCACCTGATTGGACTCTACTGGGCATGCTAATTACTGTAATCAAAAGTTGAATGTCAGGTGTGGTGGACACACTTGTAATTCCAGCTCTCTGAAAGCTGAAGGAGGAAGATCATGAGTTTGAGGCCAGCCTGAGCTACACAATCACATTCTGTCTTGAGAAGCCAAGAAAAAAGGAGAAGGAGAGAGAGAAAGAGAGGTGGACAGTGACAGAGACAAAGACAAAGAGACAGAGAGAGGGAGAGGAAGCAGAAGGAGACAAGATGAAGGAAAGGAAGGAATGAAGGAAGAAAGAGAAAGAGGGGGAATTCCATCATGAACAGAAATTAAATGTCAGCAGGCTTGGGTTGAGACTTGAATGAGAGGAATACTCCTGCCATCATATCATCTCATACCAAGAGTCCCGGAGACTTCCACAGCCATCTCTCACTGTTCTTTCAGTATCTACTTTTAGCACTATGTGTTTTCATCTCAACCATTATCAGCTGGAACTCCCTTCAAAAATACATGCAAAGAAAACATATCACAATCACCTTGACTTAAAGAACAGCCACTCAAGGCCCAAGTATCAAGCCTGTTCTTCTGCTGTTACCTTAGTTACATTTATTTCATGCATTCATCATTTCATTTGGGTTTTTGTTTTTGAGACAGAGTCTCGCTTTGTAGTTCAGGCTGACCCTGAGCTCTCTAAGTAGCCCAGGTGAGCCTCGAACTCATAGCAATCCTCCTGCCTCTGCCTCCTGAGTGCTGGGATTACAGGCATGAGCCACCATACCAGAGCACTCATCATTTTAATAAACATATACAAGGTCTCCTCTGCTCAGGGGTTTTTGAAATAGTCATAGAAATCATGTTTCACAGGCTAGTAAGGAATTCACAACCTGCTCTTACATAGACAATAAACCAAATTCAGCTGGAAGCTTAGACTGTGGAGGAATTCATTCTGCATGGGTTCAAAATGTATAAAATCTTTTCAGTGTGTCATTGGTTGTGACTATTAGTACCTCTCCTATGTGGACAAGGAGATTGCCAGAAACTGGCGAGATAAGTAAGAATGATGGATGACATAATTATTCTTTAGGGTACAGATAACTTTTGTACCGTGGGAGGATTCAACAGAGTAGAGACATAGCTGGAAGAAGAGTTAGCTAATAAGATAGGAGTTTCAGCTCCATTTCATCTAGTAACTATTCTCTGGATAAATCAATGATTAATCAAAGACATTCTCAATTGAAACCTTTTGCTTTTGGGTGGACAAACCCCCATTTTGGATTGAATTTAATAGCTCATTAAAAACTACAATTGAAGAGATTCAAATTAATTCTCCCAAAAAGAAGAGCTGCCACAATAGAGAGTGCTTATGTGTGTGTGTGTGTGTGTGTGTGTGTGTGTGTGTGTGTGTGTGTGTTTGTTAAGTATTAAAATCCTCAGTAGTAAGGAAACAAATTTTATATATATGGGGGGGTGGTAGGGTGGGTGGGGCTAAGGGAAAAAAATGAGAATTAAGTTGTGTCTTATACTGGTACAAATCCCCATTATGGAGTGCAAGCATGATGTGTATATTTAATGTACCAATAAAGATAATTTTAAAAAAATCCTCAGTACATAGCAGAGACACATACAGATCACTCAATAAATGTTTGCTAAAGTAAATTGAAATGGATTAATGCATTAATACATTCATTGATATGTTTATTCATTCAGCAGATATTAATTAAATACAGGAATTAAGAGCTCTGCCCCTGAAAATAGATGCTTAGCCTTCAAATTCCAGCTCCAACTAAGTGTATGAATTTGAACAAATGATTTAACCACTCGGAGCCTGATGCATTCTGTGTTGTGTTTGCTTTTCTATGGCTATGTGAGGATTAAATGAGTTTGTAAGGAGTGTGGCCTTTGCCCATAGTAGGTGGTCACTAAAAGGCAACTGACATTTTTACTGTTGACATACTATGGTTGGCCATTTGTTCCTTAAGTCACTGGGTCATTATCAGAGATACAAAATTGCTTAAGAAACAAGGCAAGCCAGGGATTTAGCTCAGTGTTTCCAGCACCTGCCTTGCAAGGGCAAGGGCCTGGATTCGATCCCTGGTGACCACATACAACAATACCGGGCATGGAGACTCATACCCGCCAGCAATCAGTACCACATACCACAGCGCCAGGTGTGGTGTCTCATGCCTGGAATCTCAGCACTCGGGAGGCAGAGGCAGGAAGATTGCTGTGTTCGAGGCTGAGCTCAGGGCCAGTCTGAACTACAAAGTGAGACCTTGTCTCAAAAAAAAAAAAAAAAAAAAAAGAAAGAAAGAAAGAAAGAAAAGAAAAGAAACAAACAAACAATAAGGCTTTCAGCCAAAGCTGGTTTTCATTAACAAGGCTACTCATTGCTCCCAGCCCAGCACCCTACTCCCCTAAGACTGACACTCTTGACCTGGTGTCCTCTTATGGTAGCTCAAGCTCTTTGGGGTTGGTTGTGCTCTCTAGAGAATCCTGAGAAATTGTGGAATTGAAAGGTGAAGGAAGAAGGTAAGAGTTGGAGATGGTTCAGTCAATCACCAATGTACACTGAGAAGGCAGCACATGAAGTTGTGAGAGTGAAGCCTAAAGTGCAGTGGAGAACACAGGATGCTGAAAAATCCAAGAACAAGGGCTGTGTGGGGAAAGCTGAAAAGAGCAAGCAAAGCTGACCCAAGAGAGGAAATAAGAGTTATAACTAGGGGTCATACCACAAGGGTAGGACCACTCAAGCCCTTTGAGTTCATCTCATCTCACCTTTACCTAGGAGCCTAATGTGGAATCAAACTATAGGATTTAACATTTGCTCTTTTGAGTTTCAGTCTTGCTTTAGAACCATCGCTCTCTATATCCCTAGTTCTCCCTTTTACAATGGGAGTGTTTAAGCCTGTGCCTTTCCATGTCAGTAGTGCTTAAGTCTTTTGAATTTTTTTCAGGGACTACAGTTAAGACTTGGACTTAAATCTCAGAGAAAACTTTGGACTCAGACTTTTCAGCAAGGCTGAAACTGTTAGGAATTTGGCAACTCTTAGAGATGGATTAAACACATTTTGCATGAAAGAGTATACATGAGTCTTTTAGGGGCTGGGGAAGAATGGTGTACTTTATATGCAGGTGTCCCCTCAAAGCCTCATGGGATCCTAGGTGGGCTTCTGGGAGGTGATTGGACTATAGAGCAGTATGGCTGACTTATTGTTAGAAGGCTGACTCCAGCAAATGAAGTGGGTCGCTGGACTCATGGCCTGAAAGAGTTTATCACCCTTCTTGTTTCTTCCTTTGAGCTCTCTCTGCTTCCTGGTCACCACTCCGTGAGCAACTCTCCTTTGCCCCTGCCCATCCACCATGCCTTCCTGCCATGGAGCCAGTCACCTATAGACTAAAAATGTGAGCCAAAATAAACCTCCCTTCTTCTAAATTGTGGGGATAGAATATGGGGTCTCAGCAGCAAGAAACTGAAACAAGCTATGAGACTTGAGGGCATACTACCTAATATCTGTGAGCCTCGCCTAGAGAAAAGGAGAAGTATGAATAACAGTTGTCAAAACTGCATGTAAACCACCTCCCACAATACCTGGTGCACAGTACAGTGCTCACTAAATAGTGACTATGACTGTCATTCTGAAGACTCGGGTAAGGAAACAGAAGCACAGAGAGATACAGTATCCTTGTCGCTATTTAGTGGCAGAGACTTGTTTGTTTTCCTCACTTTGCACTAGGCCCACTTCTTTGAAATCTCTTCTTTACATATATGCTGATGTACTAACAACTAAGGTCTTGATTTTTTTTTTTTTTTTTTGAGACACGGTCTCATCTTATAGTTCAGGCTGGCCCTGAGCTCACTATGTAGCCCAGGCAAGCCTGGAACTCACAGCAGTCCTCCTGCCTCTGCCTCCCTCTGCTGGGATTGCAGACGTGAGCCACCCATGCATGGTATGTGGTACTGATTTTTGGTGGGCATGAGTCACCACGCCTTGCTTGCAAGGCAAGCACTGACACCACTGAGCTAAATCCCTGGCCTGATTATTTTTTACATGAGAAAAATTTAATAAGTTGAAATTTATGCTTCCTCTAACAGTCTGCCTATAAGGCCTTACCTGTATCCCAGCAAGGAACTATAGTTTGTTTTTCTAATACATGGTGTATTAATGTTTTGTGAGCTTTGAGCTGGCAGCCAGTAATGTTTCCAAATTGTGTGTGTCCTATATCTTTTGTGTCACATGATGAGCAGTAGAGAAAGCAAATGGAGTGTGTTCACTGAATTCAGGCAGGCCTAAGTTTGAACTCTTTTATTGGTCACTGGGTGTAAAGCACCCAACCAATTCTGGAAGAATACAAAGCTGGATATATTGAAGAAAAGGGAGATTAATGCCAAGTAATTACTAGTAGTAACTACTAGTAAAAGAAAAATAGAATAAGAAAATTCTCCTACAGATGAATTTTGTTCTCAAGGATTGTGAAGAGCCAAAAATGTGTTACAGGAAGTATAGTGTAATTGAGACAGGTAAACATAGACTTGAATCCAAACTCAGCATTTATTAACTGTGTGATCTTGTGCTGTGCCCTCCTAGGCCTCATTCTCTTCGTGGTAAAATTAAGACAATGACAGTGCCTATCTTACAGCTTTGTGGTGAAGATAAGATAAGATATAGTATAAGGAGCTGGCATAGTGGCACATGCCTATAATCCCAGTGCTCTGGGAGGCTGAGGCATGAGATCACAAGGTCAGCCTGGGCAAATCCGAGACTCTGCAAGACCTTGGCTCTAAAAAAATTTTTTAAGGATTGGAGACATTGCTCAGAATGAAGGCCTTGGGTACAATCCCTAATACTACCTAAAAATAAAGTACAGAAAGCACAAGTATTTCACCAATAATTAAGATTAAAGGAAAGCTATTTGATAAACTAATGTATATGCTTTGTCAGTAAAATGGCACAAAAGAAACTCTGGACAGTTTTTAGCATCTGCATAAGAACTGAAGGAAGAAACAATAATTCCCAATAAGAATCAGTTCAACACTTGACTGCCTGTCTCTTATCATGCAATACATAATGCTAGAAATTAGCACTACCAGAATGGACTATCCCTGGCAAATACAAAGAAAGAAACCCGTGTTTCACATCATAGCCACACAGTTGCAGAACCTTAAAGAGTCCTTCCAAGTGTGACTGAGTGTTGCAAAGCACAGCACAGTGTGGTTAGCTCCTTTTCTGCCCTGCAAAGGGCATCTATAATGCATACCAATAACCATCACACCCACGACAGTAAAACTGAGAAAAGATCATGACAGTGATCACAGGCTGACTCTGTGTTCTTGGCCCTGATGTGGCCTTCTAGCCCCGCGAGCCTCTCAGGCTGAGCAACTGATTGCCAATGAAGCCTCATCAGGATGTGTCCTCTTCTCTTGCTGAGTGTGGGTGGGATAAGATATAATGAGGTAGGATCAGCTTACAGCCTGGGCTGCAAAAACTCTCTTTCCCCCCTTTCCTCTTGCCCCACCCCCTCTCTTGCTTGGACAGGCAGTGAGCCTTGCATTCAGGGTTCCTGGATTCTCAATCTCTGTTTTAGCTTTTAGATTGGCTGTTCGCCAAGGCAACTGCATAGAATTTTCAAAGAGCAGGTGAGTTTGGGGAAGAGCTTTTATCTTTAATATATTAACTCCCTGTAAATTAAAGCAGTCAAATACCCTGTTAGAATGAGTATAAAAGTACTCCCAGGGCTTCCAAGTTAAAGCTCCTGCATGACTCCCAACAGAATTGTCATTTTCAAAGGAAAAGTACTTAGATATGATAGCTGCTGTTAGGAAATTTGAGGTGGCCTGTAGGCTACAATTCTGTTGTGAAAACCACTTTGTATTCCTTGTAAGCAACTGTTTGATATGTGGAATTGCAGTCATAGGTGCAAAACACCTGGTTTTAACTAGAATGTGGGGAATTTGCTCAAAATTAAGGATGACAGGTAAATATGGCTTTGCCTCCTGCTCTAGTACCTGGCCCAGATGTAAAAATTCTTGTCTACAAACTTCTTCTTTTTCAAGACTTGGTGTATCAATTTCTGTAGCAGGCAGAGGCCTGCCTGTGGTTATAGTGAGAGCCACATGGCTACAGATAAGTACAAGAGAAAAGGGCCCCAGAGAAAAGAGCTCAGCTTGTCTGAGGGGCAAGTGATCTGACTTGCTAGTCAGGGAAGAGACTACTTTAGTCAAGCTGGTATCATAGAAATAGAGATTAGAGCCAAAAAAATCCTATACAAGGAAAAGGAGATGGTAGCTACCACTTATTGAGCATTTATTTACTCTGTGCCAGGCACTGTGCCAAGGTTGGCTATGTTCTCTCATTTGATCCCAGCAAAAGCCCCATTTTATAGAAATGGGAACTGCAGCCAGAAGGAATAAACAGATGAAAACCCGTAACTGAAAGTGACATAAATTTCAAAATACTCAGAGGCAAGAACTGGGCCAGAAGAGAGATGGCAAAGCACCTGAGAGGAAAGTACCTTAATGGCCACACATCAAAAACTCCAGGTAACATGCTAGTGGAAAAAGAAGATCTATAATTTGCAATAGAAAAGTTGCCGCATGTATTTGAGCTCCATTTACACTTTTATAATTAATCCAATCACTCTCTTGTTTGGGACTGAGATGCCTGGCCATCCTGAACACCTGTTGATAAACGTGAATGTTCTAGAACTTTGGTGACAAAGAGTTCTGTTTAAGCACATTGGCAACTTCAGTGAAAGCACAGATCTTACTGAAACTAGCCCACAACAGAAGTCACAGCACAGCTCTGACACACAACTTGTCCACAAACTCTTTCCCCACAAATGGCATTAGCTCTCATTTGTTTTTGAGCCCAAAATGACTTTGGCTGCAAGGAGCACTAGAGGAACGAATGGCACCATCTGACAGCATCCTCCCTCGAGAGTGCCCGACTCCCACACACATGAGAAGCAAGTGTCTTCCACCTTCAGCAAGGTGTGCCCTCGAGCAAAATTCTGAGGATAAGAAAAGTTAGGTGCTGCTTGGTCCTCTGAAGGACTAGAAAGCATTTCAAAGGTGGCATGCATTCGAGATCCATTTACAGTGACTAGCCTGTGAAATGAAATCAGCAGGGCTAGCTGAAAACCGCAAACAAAGACAACACACTTGCAATCCCAGCTGTGTTAAATGACCAGCATATCATGATTGCCTTTTCACAAAAATATCAATGACATAATCTCAACAGCCTGGCATCACCCTTACTGGTGTAATAAAACAATGACCCGGTTATTTTTGAGGGCAGAAGCAGCAATGATGACTGGGCAGGTTGTGCAGGGCACTGTGTGTGATGGATGGGCCACAGTAGGGCACCGACCTGGGTGCCGGGCCTTGGAAACCTGCCTCTTTAGCCGAAACTGTTGTCATTCATCTGGTTGGAAAAAAATAAAGCCATTTAGTACGAAAGTTCTCACGTGTTCTCATGATGGAAGCCAGTTAGGAAAATGTAGCACAGAGATGACTGAAGCAAATGCTGTTTTACAAACCAGCTGGCTTGTGGGTATTTATTTATAAATCACCACTCTCAACCTCCCCAGACCTTGCCTCATTCTGCAAAGGTTTTGAGATGGGATCTGAACACTTAAAGTTTGTGTAAGTCCTATGCAGGTCCAGCTACTTTTTGGACTGATGAGAAAATAAAACCATTTGGATCAAGTGCCTTGCTCTCTAGAACACTACTTTGGATTTCCCAGTCCAAGCCAGTCCTTCCAGTATCATTTGGTGAGACGTATCTCTTCCCAGCCAGGCACTGTTGTTCCCAGTGCTACATTTACAAGGGAGATTAACAAGAGCCCATAAACCAGAAGCCTGAACAAAACAGACCCTTCCTCGTTTATTCAACAAATATTGATTGCTGCCTATTCTTAAACAAGTTCTATGCCAGGCGAAGGTGAAGAAAAAATCAAAACGGCCCTGTCAATGCACTTGATGAGCTCGATTGAGCAGGGAGGACAAAGGAGGAAAAAAAAGCCAAAGAAACAAATTTTTTAAATGAAAACCAAAACAACCCTGCTGTGTAGAATAGCCAGTGTGATGGAAGCAGCACATCGAAGAGGGGTGAGGGGGCTGCAGGTGGCATCTCATTCAAGGACTCAGTCTCACATTACCCTGGATCCAACTGTGGGCTACGCTTCTCCCTAGCTATGTGACCATCAGTGCTCTTCTTGACACCTCGGAACCTCAATTCCTCCACCTGTTAAGTGGGACTAATAAATAGAACTGATGATATCATTGGATTATTATCGGGATAAAGTGAGATAATAAGCACCTAGTGAAAAGCTAGCTTTTGTTTTTTATTCCTTTTGTTTGATTTCTTAAGACTGTGTCTGCTGATGATACTCCAAGGACTGGTTTCTAAAACAGAACTCTTTTCAACAAACTCCTCTCTTTTAGCCTGATCTTTCTCATATGAAATGACACAGATCTGCCATGATTTTTCCTTCAGCAGCCATATGTCTGGCAAGAACCTCAGGGAGAAAATATTCCCCCAGATGGTTTTGCTTATGTCAGCCTACTATGCACCAAGCACCACTCGAGATGAGGGAGACACATTGCGGCGCAGCAAGGACAAGCTCTCTATCATCTTGGAGCTTACACTCCAGTGGGAGAGAAACACCGCAAACAGAAAACGCAAACAGACATAATTACCCCAAGAGAGCACGGTGAAGGGAGTATTGCCCATAAAAGAAATCTTAAGGAGGGACAGGAAGAAACTAACAATAGGGAGTCAAAAAAAATCTCATGTTGGGAAGTGACATATGAGACTGAAAGGTTAATAACAAACCCCTGTGCCAACAGTAAGAACAAAGGCAGTCCAGGCAGAAGGGACCGTAAGCACAAAGGTCCTGGGGTGAGAATATTCTAGGAACTGAGAGGCCAACATGGCTAAAACATACGTCCCTAGTAGGGAGATAAACCAGGAAGCATCACTGCATGCAAAGCTGAGAATACCCAGAAAGATGAATGGACTTACCCACAACGCCTTGCACATAGTAGGTGCCCCGTATGCTACAGGATGCTCTGTCGTTAGGGCAGGGCTGAGGCGCTTTGCCTTCCACATTCAGACTGAGATTTCCCAGCTAGGAATCAGCTACTCAGGGAGACTGAAATATACAGTCTTTTTGTTGTTGTTGTTGGTGAGTCATAGGCAACACGCATTAGAGTGTGGGGTCGAGTGGCCCCAGCTGCTGCCAGTGTGTACGGGGTGGGGGTGGGCTCAGGCTGTGGCTGAAGCTTTTTAGCATGTTTATGATGAGCTGAAAGCACTCACTGCTTAATTTAAAATACCGCTCACACATACACATACAATTCAGCAGCTCAGGGAGCTGCCAGGAATTTAGTCTAAGTGTAGAAAATTGGAGGATCAGGAATATCAGGTACCCAGCCCTGTTTCTTACCTCCTACAGGCTGTCTCTGATCCCATACAGTCGCACCTACTGGAACAAACTCCCAGAAGTCAAGATATGGAGTGGCACAGCAGTGGGCTGGGCTGGGGGTGCTGCACTCCAGGTCTCTATATGCTGGCCACTCCAGTAGCATCAACTGGTTTCAAGCTTGCCTGCCTGCCTTCCTCTATGTCCAGCCCTCAAAATCCAAACCCACACTCTTGAGGAAGGCTCCTCCTCACAGCCAATCCCAACCCTCCTTGAAATCTGGTAGTTAGAAAATTTGTTTGGCCTCAACTGCAAGCTGCCTGGGCTTTTTCTGTTGTGTATATCTTGTCTTCCCAACCACATGGGGGCCCTCACACTCTTCAGGAATTGCGCCTTCTTTTGTCCTCTCCACAGCTCTCGCAGAGTAGTACAAATGCAGAGGGTACAGAGAGAGTCTCGGGTGCATTTGCTCATGGGATGCACGGCAATATCATTTCAAAAGCCTTCTGGGTAGAGTAGCAGCTCTTAATTGCAGAACAAGAACTTCAACCTGACAGAACCGTGGAAAACTCAGGAGTACGTAGCTCCTTCCACTTCTACCCTCCACAGTGGATAACCCCCTCCCACGTGTTGGATGAACCTCTCCACTGCAAACCCTGGCCTTCAACCCTGACATGATTCACTTCCTTGGACTTTTTCTTTATGGCACCCTTTCTGATTAGAATGCCTTTTCTCCCAATTATGCCTACCCAGACCATAACTCCCCCTTCGAAGCCAAATCTCAAATCAGTCTCTGCAGTGTAACTTTCCGAATCACATTCTTTGCTCTGCTCCCTGGGTCTGCTTAGACTCCTGGGCCTATGGGTTTTATTGTATGCCTTGCTGGTCTGAAACCACCTAGCTGCTAATCCCAGCTCTATCTTTTCTCAAGGCAAGCTCAGTTTTCTCCTCTGGAAAATAGACAATTCCCACTTCAATGGGCTGATAAAAGTTGCCAGTAAAACAATATTCGCTACTTGTTATCACCTTAATCATTTCTGGAAAGCAGGAAAATAGTATGGCTAAGAGTACCGAGTAGAGAATCAGATTCATGTAATTCTAAGCCTATGAGACCTTGGGCTAGTCATTTTCTCTCTGAGGCGCACTTTCCCTGGAAGTAAAATGAAGTAATCACAGTTTTCCCATCCCCATCACAGAACCTCTTGAAAAGGTTCAAAAATGTAGTGTCCACAACGTGAACCACTTAGCACTGGACCCATTACATAAGGTATATGTGCCTTAAAAACCTAGAAAACTTTAAGAGCTCACTCACACACATACACTCTCTCCACTTAGACAAAGTATTTTACTTGTCTTTGCATCTCTCACCATCTCACTTAGCCCAGAACCTCTGTAACAGGCAGGCCTACAGTGAATCATTGCTGAATAGAATTGAAAACCCAAAGCAGACATGTCTCCTCCCTGCCAAATGCAGCCCTCAAGCTGGTGGAATAGGTCTGCTGCCCTTTCACTCTTCATCCCCTGGAGCTGAGCAAACACCATTGTCTAGGGCTGACTCTAGGGAATGAAGCAGTGCAGACAGGAGGAGCAGGGAAGGAAAAATGGGTTAGAGAAGATTGCTCTGTCTGCTTCCAGTGACCTCAACCAAATTGCCTTTGAACAACACCAATCTGAAGGGTCTAAAGAATGTAAAGAGATGATGCACCAGGCCAAGGATTTAGAGCCATGGTACAAGTACAAGGTCCTACCTCACAAGTACAAGGTCCTAAGTTTGATCCCCAGTACCGAGGGTAAAAAAGAGATGTTACATTAACTATCTTTATCCACCTAGTACCTCACTTCAGACCAAACCTACCTTTCCCCAAAGCACTAAAAATCGAAAGTGCAGTAAATGAAGATTTCAGGAGAAAGCTCCTTCTTCATGAAAGCTGATGACACAGCTCTGAAATCACAAGACCAGGACTCAAAGTCAAGTTCAGCTGTCTCTACAGGTAAGCTCTAACCACTAAGCAACCTTGTCTCTCAGCCAGTCTTGTTACAGAGAGGCAGGAACATGTGATCACTGCATCCTGCTCCCTGCCATGCAAGGAACCTGGGAACAGAGCATAGGGCTTTAATGGTGGGAAACATTACCCATGTTTTGAAACCATGAAAACAGGCCTATGTCTTTAGTGTTGTAAAGCACAGCGCTGTCATCAGAGCTTGGGGTTGAGCAGCGCACGATCCAGTGTAGGGCTAAGGCTAAGGCCAGACACCAGAATGTGGCTGCATGCCTTTCAACCCTGGCTTTGCCACATCCTAGCCTTCCTTTTCCAAGGCAAGTGACCTAACTTCTCTTTCTTTGTATGATCTCATCTGTTACATGGTATTAATAATAGTACCTTCTCACAGTGTTTTCTAGAAAGCTTAAATGAGCTAATGCTTCTAAAGCGCTCACCATGTGCCTGGCACGATAAACGTGGACAACTGCTTATTAAATGAGATAGATGTGCCCCTCTGTTGCTCTGGGGGCAGACTGGCCTAGAGACAGGGTCACAGAGTGGCTAAAGCTTGCCAGGGGCCACCTGAGCATAGCTATGTATCCCGGTCTCAGGAATTTAAAATGAACCTCTCTGGACCTCAGTTTAACCACGTCTAGCACGGGGATAATAAGTCTCTTCTCTGAAGGCTGTTGCAAGTTGTAAAGAGCTGTTTCTAAAGCACCGAAGACAGTGCAGAAGGCGTTCGCACACAATAGAAAAGCAGGGCTTTCCCTATCTGCACCTCGGGAAGCTCTGCGTCGCACTTTTTGTCTCTTTGGTGTTAATACATGATATGCAATTTTGGAAATCCTGCCACAGTATGAGAAAAACTTCACCATTTTCCCAATGAAATTGCTAAACATCTTTTTCAGGAGCTAGAAAGGGGCAAGTTTCTGGTCATTTCTGAGCCAACCACGCGCTGGCAATCAATTTCCCTTGTCGGCAAACCTATCCCATCCTTTAATGCAGCACAAGTAGCTTTGCAGGGCAAAATGGAAGGAATGAAAGTTTCACTGGAAACCAAAGTTATCTTTGTTTACTTCATAGCTTTGGCAGAAAAAAACAATCAACCCAGAAGCTTGGAAAATTCTTGGAAATTCTCATTTTATTCCAGCAAATCAAATAGAATCAGCAACACTTCTGGTCATGTGAACTGAATCGGGCTGAGTTACCTCTACCCACGTGCCTCACCACAGAACCAAGAACCCAGGAGAGGGCACAGGGTCGGGGAGTCATTCCCAGTTGCTCTATGAAAGCCCTAGATTCTACTTCTACAATATCTGCTACCTTGTCAAAACAAAAATAAAACTAAAGAATATTTGAAAACACCCATCAGCTCACTACTCTAACACAACTCTTGATTTTATGTGGAAAGTTGTCTTTCACACTTTGTCTATGTGCAGACAAATCCCTGCAGCTCTCTAGTTAGAGAGCAAAGCTGCAGCAGCTCCAGCTAACACACCTAACAGCTTATGTCACTAAACTTTCCAAGTAAGGGCTCTTCCTTATTTCATTCAATCTTTAGTCAGTCAGCTGTCCATTCAACAAACATGAGTTTAACCAGCCTCTTGTGCTATGCTCTGCAGAGTATAGACATGGCAAAGGTGTTGTGCCCACCCTTACACAGCTCCTGGTTTAATTAAAAAAAAAAACAAAAACAAGGCAAATCAGCAGGAAATTATAGCACACTGAGATGAATGCATAAATGCTAGCAAAGCACAGAAGACAAGCATTTAAAGGAGACAGCAAAAGAGTGCGAAGGACGGAGATCAGACAGAGTGTACACAGACGTCTGAATGCAGAGAAAAGGAAAGTATCGTCAGGTAGCTGAAAACATTTCCATGTGACTGCATCATAGCAGGTGGCGGTGGGTGTGTTAGGAAGAAGAGGATAAATCGTTATGATTTAAGCTCTTGATTTCATTGTGATGGCTGGGGAAATTTTTGTTAGGACTTTAAACAAGGTAGTAGCACAAACAGATATTCATTGTAGGAAGATTGCCCCGGCAACAGAATAGAAGACAGACTGGTAGGCAGGGGACAGGTAAGAGGGGGGCCACTGAACAGACGTCACAGTCATCCATCAAGATAGGAAAGATCTAAACAAGTGAGCTGGCTTCTCCCCTTACGAGCTCTCACCTCAGTAAGCGATGACCTTGCTGGGCCTCAGCCTCCTCTCGGTACAGCGAGAATAACAACAGCATGTCCCTTACTGAGCTGTGAGGAGGATTCAATGAGATGCTGCAAGCAAGGCACCTGGCACAGGGGCTGGTACCCAGAAATACTCAGCGCATGCCACTTCCCCGTCCCTTCATCCCTCACCTTCCACCTCACCCTTCCAGTGTGGCCAATGCAGGGCTCTGACCAAACAGCCTAACACCAGAGGACAGCTGAGAAAGTTTGAAAGTGCTGCTGTCAGGACACTTACTTAGAAGAATTTTTTACCTGTGTCAAGTGCCCCACATAGGTTACAAACTATGAATTTCTACTGGAAGTAAAGGACAGAAGGATGGGATTTTCACCAGCAGTTCCTCTATCTGGGTGGGAGCGCAGAGGAGGAGACTGACTTGAGGTTTTGCCTGATGGCCACAGAGAGGGGGCCGGGCAGAGAGTCAGAATCCTAAGTCTGTGTCCCTTGAGCAAGACAAGCAGACCTAGCCTCAAACACCATCTCTGCCTCACACTAGCTGTGACACTGAGCAAGTTGCGAGCCTCTCTGAGCCCCAATCATCTCATTTAGAAAGACAATAGTAGCTATCTTACAAACTTATTATGAGGATCATATGAAATTAGTGAAATTATGTAAGATGTGCCCGGCACATAGATATTTATTGTCTCTCTTAACATCATCATCATTGGAGGGAATTAAAAAGGGAAGGAAGGAAAGCGGAAGAGGTAACGGGACAGGAGAGCGGATGGAGGGGGCTCAAAAGCTTGGAGATCATCGTGAGGCTAAAAGAGGAGCTTTGAGTTCAGCCAGCGAGATGGGGGGGTGGGGGGCTTCAGACTGATGATGAAGCATGGCGAGGTTAGCACGGGGGTGTGTCCCGACGCGCATCATGGATGTCCAACTCACCCAGAATGATGTCAGGACTTGGGGTAGAGAAGACAGCCAGGTGCTGAACCCTTCGTTGAATATGGGGGTGAGGAGTGAACAAAAAGGAAGAGTCGACGAGGAGAGAAGAGAAGAGGTCGCTGTAGCCAGGTGGGATGGGAAAGAGGAGTTCTTGGCTGAGGATGGAGGATTAATGGTCTGGAAGCTGACAGGGGAAGCTAGAGCATAGACCCCACCTCCTAGCACCAGGGTGCCAGTGGTGTAGGAGTGTGGACAGTGTCCACTAGAGGGCGCTGCCGGCAAAGCCGTGAGCTCCTCGGTGGACACTCAGGTTTCAGCCCTTCAGGCGGGAGGTAGACAGACATCCGTGTTTTGTGAAGTTGATCCAGACAGTAGAGAGGGGCCTGTTTACTAGAGAGCAGGCTTGCACAGGACACCGAGAGGAGTGGGAGAGGGCGGTAATGGGGAGATGAATAAGTCGAGAGGGGCGCAGGGATGGGCTAGGAGAGCAGTATGGGGACTGTATGGGAGAGGACACATGAAGGGCAGGAAGGCTTAACAGCTTGGGCTGTGGCCAAGGACAGGGGGATGTGAGGCCTGGTGGGATTAACTGTCCTCGCCGTTATAAATGGAGCTTTCTTTCCTCTTTACATCTCTTGTTTATTATAAACCTAACACATGCCTGTTTCAAACTAGTCATTACTGAAGTGAAAAATCTACCTTCCCGCATCCTGTTTCCCAGAACCAACCACAGTGGCTGTCAGCCCAGCCTCTCTCCTTATGTACGATATCTAATATGCTTAACAAGAATCAGACCCTACTGGACTTGCTTTTCCATGACGACTTATCACCTAGCTTGGCCATAATGGTGGATACGATGTCACTAACATCAGAGTCGTAAGAGGAAGAGAAATGAGGAGTCATTATTAAATGCTCTGTAACAGTTACAACCCAGCCATTGAATATGTATTATCTCATTTACTCCTCACAACTTTATGAAGGAGATTGTGTTAATTTCTCCATTTTACAAACGAGAAAAATGAAGTCACAGAGAGGAGTTTAGAAACTCTGGTCAGGGTTGCGTAGCTCATAAAGGCTAGAGGAGGAATCCAAACCTGGGCAGGCTGGACACGATGGGCACATTCTTAATTGCTAGCATAGTAAAGCTCAGTATGATGTTATTTGGATATACTATGAACGAGTCAGCTAGACCTTCACAGAAGGCATTTATGTTATTAACAGTTTGCACTGTTTATAAATAATGTTTAAATGAGTGTTCCGATCTGTGGAGCACTGATAAAGGATAAGCCCCTAAGAGAGGGCGTGCTGAGCCAGGCAGATGCGCATCAGCAATGAATAAACACAGGTTGAGGCTGATGAGCCGCAGGGTGAGAAGGCACATTATGAGGAAAAAGCACAAATAGGAGATGTTTGCAATGCATAGAACCATATGAGAAATTTCAGCAATCCTGTCACAAAAGTAACATCTGTGTGCTCATCGATTTTGTTGATGATGTTTTGTCTTGATAACTATAATCAATAACGGCAGGTTTCCTCGTGTGCTTTGTGAAAAACGAACGCATGTGCCTGTTTCTGCCACGTTTTCACAAGCCCTGGGTTTCAGCAACCTTTTTGATTTTGCCTGTCTGAGGTGGAAAATGACATCTCAATCATCTCCATGCTGCTTTAATTTGCATTTCTTCATTATGACTGATTTGTGCAGCTTTCTGTGTGGCACAAACCTTCTTCCTGTTAATTCTTTTCTGAGCATTTTTCGAGTGGGTCAGTAACTGTCATCTCGTCAATGTGTATAAGCTCTCGCCTGCATTTCCACACAAACATTTAGTGAGCATCTAGTGTGTGCAGGTGCTGTCATAGCGCTAATTACACGGTGGTAGATACGCAAGGCCTCAGTATCTATGAGTGGACATACAAGTGGAGGACAACAATAAGCAAATAGCTAAATAATGTAATTACAGATAATGGCAAATGCTATAAAGAAAACAATGCACTTCTTATAAAGGAGCTCTCAAAATGCTATGAAGAACGTAAACACTTCCTGATTTACAAGTTTCAACTGTGTTGTTCAACTTTTCCGCAGCAAAAAGCAAAATACAATCAGTAGCCACCTAGAAATCATCCTTCAAGTTTTGAATCCGAAACTTTCCCTAGTCTGGTGGTAAGCCAGCAGACCGTCTGTCACAATGCTGGGTTGTAGCAGCAAACTGCAGTTCCAAGTCTCCTGCATGGCCATGAGGGGAACCGACTGACACCACAGTGTCATTCCTAAGTAATGAGGCTCAGTAGGTTGAGAGTATCCAAGATTTTCGATTCACCAGCATTTCCACTATGGTGAGCATATGGGTTGGAAGCCATCGTAAGTCATGGAACCTCTTCGTAGCCTTTGTCTGCCTTCTCCGTTGTGACTTTGTCCTGGGCGAGTCATCATATTTTCAGCTTTGCCCAAGATGTCTTTGCTGTTCCAAAGTAGTCAGTTTTGTACATAGTCAAGTTTACCATTGTATTCTTTACATCCCTTAGAGACTTGTCTTATTTTGCAAGGACTCCACCTCAGTACTTGGAAAGCCTTTCCTGTGCTTTGTTCTACTATTTTAATTATTTCTCTTTTTTAAAATTCAAATCTTTATTGGTACATTGCGGATACACATCATAATCTCATTCAACATGGAAAAAAGTGGTTTCTCTTTTTAACATCTAAATCTTTGATTTGGCTGGGAAATATACCCTGGGATAAGGAATGAGATAGAGACTCAGCTTTATTTCTTTGATAGCAGCCTAGTTGCCACAGTAAATGAAACTACATATTAAATGATGTAGCTTTGCCCACAGAAATGGTAAAATGGAGTCCCAGACAAGAGAAGAGCCTTGCCCAAGGACACGTGGCAAATTAGCAGTGACCTGGCTGTTTCTAGATCCTGGGCCTTCTAACTCCAGACAGTGACACACAGCTGGACCTGTCAGTGCTCCGTTCCTCAGTGCACTGGGATCACCCCATTCACCTACACACCAAGTACAGACACTGCATCCTCCCTTGCAACAAGCCCCCGGTCTCCCTTGTTCAAAACACCATAGAAATTCTAGTAAATAGCCAGATACCTACTAATCTCTGCAAAAACATATTTTTGAGGCAGCTTTGGCCACAGTGAGCTGGGGCAGAGAGCAGATAGATTTGCCATTTAGCAACCATAGCAAGAAGTGTCTATTCTAAATAAAGAAATTTGGCATTAATTCCATTCAGTTGCTGACAGAGCAGCTGCCATCGCGAGTGCTTTCTAAGAGGACTGCCTTGAGTGATGCCAAAGCAATTGGCTGGTGATTTGGAGGCTGCGGGGACTTGTCCAGAGGCCCTACCTAGAAGGAGTCCAGGCTTCAAAAGGTTATCCTGAAAAGGCAGGTGTTTATACCACCTGTAATGCAGTCTGGCAGATATTCCATTTCATTTGTTGTTTCCTGCGAATGTGTCCCCTCTCTATGCTTCCTGATACTGTGGAGCTCTTCACACCCCTATGAGACAGGCTCCCGGGAGGAGGTCTCCGGGGATAAAGGAAAGGGAAGGGAAGAGAAGTCACTGGAGCTACTTGAGACATCATTTTTAAGCTTGTATTTTCCGTCAGTTACCAGGAGGTTTTCCGTTGAACTGTTCCAACAAAATAGGTGAATAATTGCCTCATTATTTCACTTGGTTTTCTGTGGAAAGACACAGCCAAAGATATTGGCAAGTGCTTCTTGTCTTATTAGCCATGACGAACATTTTGTTCCTCTCTCTGAAACCCTGTAATAAGGTAAAATAATCTTTAGCATGCCCCTCTGTTCCATATACCAGAGAGGTGGGCAGCAGCCTCTGCATGGAGATTCAAAGTTCTTCCTCCTATGCTAATGATGTCAGGTCCACCACTGAACTGAGTAAGAGACCTGGATTCTAGTTCAAGGACAAGATAGACACACTAGTGACAGAAAAAAGGGTCTGGGGGAGTCAAATCAGTAGTGATAACAGTGGAAAAATAAAGGACTGGCTCCGTCTGAAGGCCAAGACAAGGTGAGATCCTGCTGGGATTCTGGGGGCTGGCGACAGAATGGAGGGACAGTACTGAGGCTGCTTTTACCTGGTGTCTTCTCTGACTTAGCCTAAACAAAACAGTGCAAAGAGATACAGCCAAGCTACAGGACAGCCCTCTTTTTAGCTAGCAAGGTTTTACAACTCCTCAGGTTGGTACCAGCACATGACCATGTGACCTTGTCTCACTCCACCACTGGGACCAGCTGACCTCAGTCCATTGATCTCAGCATGTCCTGAGACAACAGGAGCTGCAAGAAGCTTTGGGCTTTGACAGCAGCACAGTCTAGCTGATAACAGCACCAAAGGATAGAACTGTGATAAATCCTGTCATGTATCACTGCTCCGAGTCAGCAACCCTAGGACCCAGTGACAGTCAGGTCACCACTAATTTGCTGTGTGAGCCTGGGCGAGGCTCTTCCCTTGTTGGCCCTTCTGCTTCTGCTCTTTTGGTGAGCAAAGGCTTCCACCTGTCAGCTGTACATACCCCACTACAGTGACCTAGATCCTTGACCGGCTCTGTGCTCTAGTCCATATTCATTATTCATCACTCATTTGCCCACTGTTTACTATGCGCCTCCTCTGGCCCAGCACTCAGTTAATTAGGCCAAATGGAAGCAAAGAAGACATGGCCCTGGCCCCAGCGAGCATAGCACTTGCAACCTTATCAGACTCATGACCCCTTTGGGTAATAAATCTGATTTTGTTTCACTCCTTGACTACTCTGAAATTAAATTTATAGATGTTATAACCTACTTACATAGGTAAATTTAAAACGCAAGATAAATGCCCTGCCACATAAAAAATAAATGAAAGTAATCCATAAAAACACCATGTATTTAACTGTGCTCACACAGTGCTATACAGAAAGAATGAGTGAAGGAGGCAGCATGTGCCTTTATAGTGAATCCCCATGAGTGCAGAAGCTATAAACACTCGCCGATAGAGGGCATTGTCTGGACAACCCCAATTCCAAAACCAACATCACAATTGTTAGTGTTATCTTCTGAAATAGGAGACACATGTAGGTAAACGTGGGCCCAGTGGCACCTTCCACTTCTGTACACAATAACTGCATTAAAACTGTGTGTGTCGAGGGAAAGCAGAACCCTACCTGCTCACCTGTAAAATATCTGAGGTATA
This sequence comes from Petromus typicus, assembly GCA_004026965.1. Lineage (NCBI taxonomy): Eukaryota > Metazoa > Chordata > Mammalia > Rodentia > Petromuridae > Petromus > Petromus typicus. The sequence goes on along the minus strand of PVIR01002279.1, from coordinate 64,541 downwards.
ATTCAGAACATTATAAGTGAGACTTTCATTCCTAAGGAGGGTCATCAAAACTTTCAAAAATGATGTGAGATCCTGGACTGTGTTCCATTTACAAGACTGTCCTGCGAGTTACATAGAGTAGTATATCTAAATACCAGTCCACTAAATACCCTCATGCACTTCCCAAAACTCCCCTAGGGGGCAGTATTATCTCATTGAGTTATCAGTCTACTTCATTTCTTGTAGGACTGGGGTTGTGTCCGGTTCTAGGCAGGCTCCCCCATTCACTTCAGCCCTGCCTGGAATTCCATCCCTGCTCCTGATGGCTGAGGCTACACTCCTAAGTCTCAACCCCTCCTGACCAATTCAGCTAGGCTGGGCAGGACCGCTGCCTCCACCAAGACCAAGTGCTGCTCTAGGTTGCCACCTGTTGTTGCTCAACTGTTCAAGGACCCGACTAAGCTTCCAGATCCTTCTTGCAACCGAGTCTTGCGCATGGTCACAAAGGCTATGTCTCTGCCGATGTCAGCCTTGTGTGTTGCCTCTGAGGCCCAACCACGTGTACACCCCCTCCCAACCCTCAGACTGTTGAGTCTGTAGAACAAGTTCAGCTACAGCAAGGTCTGAACTTGAGCCTCACAGACGCCTGTGGCTTTTTTCCTACAGCTAAGTTCCTTCAAGATATTGGAACAGGAGAGGATTTCTTTCTGCAAATAGGAAGAAAAAGATGGCCAATCACCCTCCAGGCTTTCTTCTACCAGCCTGCAAGCAGTCTTCTTGGCAGCACCACCCCAGAGAGCCTCAAAGCATTCGAGAAGCTGGCCAAGCTCATTGCAGGGCACTGAAGGGAAGGAATCAGGCCATGGCTAAGTCCACCAAGGCCTACCTTATACTGCTCCAGGGTTTCGGAAGTTCTCAGACTCTGAGCTGCAGTATGCTCCTTTGGAAAATGGTGATAACGACGAAGGCCTGTAAGATACATGTCGCACCCTGCCTGACATATATAATGATACCCACAAAATGGCTGTTTTTACTATCTCCTGATTGTATTGTGTCACATGATGTGTACTGAAGACTGGCTCCTGCTGACTTGGCTTGTCCCATCCTATATATTTTCATTTTTTCTTCTAGGCTAAGTCAGAGGTATCTATGACCAAGATGGATTCACATCCTAAGCTGAAGTTCCATCCAATAAAAAATACCAACCTAGCAAAATATTAATGGCTTTCTTTACCAGCCATCAAAAGGGACTCTTTCAGTTTGTTTCAGTTCACAAAGAGAATCTAAGGTGCAGCTGTTGAGCAGACTAGGACTAGGGAACAAAACTGTGAGCTTTCCTTAAATAAGTCCGCTAATACCCAATAAAATTGAAGAATTGTCTGAGGAGGTGGCTGGAGAAGTTGGCTGCATATTTAGCCACCCAACGCAGTGTCTGGACAGTGCTACAGTTTTCGGAGGGAAAGGGAAAAACACCATCCATCATCCAGGTGCCAAAGAAAGCATTCATTCAACTCCTGTGCAGAGATGATATTAAAAACTCATTTCAGGGCAACCATCTAGATTAAGGCAATAGACGTATTTAACGTTCTAACCTGTTTGCTTGACATTAAGAATCAGTCTTCAGCAACCTAGAAACTGTTGAATGGAATGACCACATATTGATCAATCATTCAATATTTATTAAGCACATACTATGTTCCCGGCACTATGAGAGCTATAGGAAGCAGAAAGCTATGAGACCACCTAGAACCTTCCCTTGAAGAACCTGCTCCTCAGTGGAGCAGGAGGTGGAAAGCAGAACAAATCCCCATATGAAACAATCTCTATACAAACCCTTTCAGAATAAGCTAACAACATCCCTTTAGCTGAGGTAAATGCAGTCTCATAAAAATCAAATAGAACAGATGTTCTGCTAAGTGGTAAAAGAATAAAAACAATACAGTCAAACTTATGAAGGTGACTGCTTGATTTTTCAAGGATGAACACAGCGGTGCAGAACATTTTTTGGTGTCAGAGGAATCTGGGCTTAAGATCTTGCTCTGCCACTTCCCAGGCGACTGGCATTGTCCAGGATGCCTAACCTCTCTGTGGAAACTGAAAGTAGCAGTAGTACCTGGCTTGCACGGTGGGCATGAATATTAAAAGGCATACCTTACATAAAGCACTTACCATACAGCTCACACAAGGTAGTGTCCCCTCCAAAGGTAGCTCATTGTAATTATTAAAAGACAGGAAATTTCCATCACTTGCACTGGCTAAAGACGTCTAGAAACTGAAAAAGAACCTCTGACCTTTCCTTTTAGCCATAGGGGCAGGTTTATCTGCTCCCCTCAGGTCAGTCTGACTTTTAAACTGACCCCTCTTGCCCTCTGGCCATTGAAATCCCTTTCTAGGAGGGAGCTCTCACACTTCCACACTTCAGGATTCTGCTCTTTCCAAGCTTCTTTTGCAACTTGGCATCCTATATCTTCTTCCTTGGGGAACAGCAGCACAAGAAAGGGTTGCAAAATTATAATGTGACCTTTTAAAATTGAATGGCATGTATGCAAAAATTCAGCAGCACCTTTAGAAAATGTACGTATACAGAACTCCACAAAAGGCTCTGACTCACTGTTGGGAGAAGCAACAAACATACTTGAATAGATATTTGTAATTTAACTGGCAAAAATGAATCTCTAAATCCTCATTATCATGTATGTATAGTTTCCACCCCAAAAAGAAACACTGTGGGCTATTATGAGAAACAATAATGGCAGTTCCAGCCAAATGCAGATGACAAAACGTGCTTCCTAAAACACTACCGTGTATATTTCATTGTATTGTGGTTATTAGCACAATACATTTTGCCCCCGAGTTGAATGTATTTACTTATACCATGAAAACTCGTGAGTTACAGGAAGCCTAACAGGCTTAATTAGTGAGGAGTTTAACTTAATCCAGTGGTTTTGCAACAATCCTGATGGAGGCAGGCTCACTCCCTGCATGTAATGGAAAGTAAGTGGTCAGAAATGGCCTTTAGCAACCTTATTAGAGAAAAGGCACATGATGAGCACGACCAAGGCTGATTTTCCTGAAGTAAAAATAACAGGCTGGGGTACTGTAATTATCAACAGTGTTTTTTGCATGCAGCTTCCTACTGCATGTGTTACCTGCTGCTTTCAACTTTCTGTAATTACAGTTTCTAGTGATCAAACAGTGCTGTTTTCCCTTCCTATTACCAACCAGCATGCTCAGGAGAAAGTCATTCATGGCCTCTTGAGCTGTCCCTGAAATGTATTTTAAAAGGCAAAGCTTTTTAGCCCAGCCAAATGAAACTGATTGGAAAAACACCATAGAAACGAGAGGCCTATTACATGTAATAGCCGCACTCTTTGCAGCCCTATCCTAAGTACTAGACTGCAATTTTGAAAGGAAAGAACATGTAAAGGCTCCAGAAGCCAGCAATGAAGACGATTAAGGGATTAGAAAAGAGGATCTAGGAGAAAAGGTTAAAGGTATTAGGATTATAAGGACATTTTCTCCCCAAGAGGAAAGGTATAAAGGAGACTCACCAGCTGTTCTTCCTCCTATTGAAGGCACAGAATAAATGAATGGCAGCATGAGACATTCTAAGGTAGATGCACAAAAAAATTTCTTGACAAGTGTACTTAATCACAACAGACTGACCCTTCATTCTTCATTTCTAAAGCATCATTTGACCCCAACCCCATGCTGCACTGTGTGCTGCGCACTGGAGAATTTCATAGGATAATGAGGGAGACACAAAAATTGATCATTACAAAACCATGGGATGTGTACCATAATAGAGATCACTCAAAATGCCTTGGATTTTAAATGGCAATATGATACATGCTGCATATATTATATATCATCTCTAGTGGGGTCTGAGACAGCACAGAGTCATCAAGTACATTGATATTTCGGAAGCAAAAACACATGAATATTCACCCGGAGTATGACAAATAAAAACTATAAATAGTCTCATGCGAGGTGAAGCCAAGCTGCCAAATGAGTTTGCCATAAACTTATAATGACTCTCAGTTTTCAGACAAATTGGAGGCTTGAGAATGATGAAAAAATGGGCCTGGGTGCCTGCATAGGAGATTCTGGCCGATCACCAGTCCTGGCAGTCGTGACAGAGCTTCAAGCTGTATGTATCTTCAAGCAGAGCATGTATCTCTAACCTGCCCTAGTACTGCATCCATGTTTCAAAGAAGGTTCCAGTATATGTGTGTGTGTATGTGTGTGTGTGTGTGTGTGTACCTAAATGTACATATACAAAGCAGGTTTCTCCTTGTTGCTCCTCAGGTAACATGTACTTTCAGGTCCTAATAGAGTGGCTCTTGGCAACATGACTGGAAGAAATTACATGGTAGATAAGTAGGTTTTATTATCACTGTGTTTTCAAATATTTGGTCCAGTAGTTCCTTTTGAGTATGCTCACAAAGTTTTCAGAAAAGCACCATGCATGGGATTGGTAAAACATAGTAGTCAATCTGTGTGTGTGTGTGTGTGTGTGTGTGTGTGTGTGTGTGTGTGTGTGTGTGTAACAAATCATGTTTCTGGCCTTCCTTTTAAGCTGTATTCTATGAGGAGCTTGAACAGGGAGAGACTAGTCCCCCGCATCCTCTCTCACACAGACTCCAGGGCATGGCAGGGCCTGAAGATGATAAAGACAGTTGAAAAGGCTATGGGGAGGGGCACTTGAACTTATGGTTATCTGGATTGGGGAACACCCAGTTACCCTCCACTAGCTAGCCAGCTTCACTTAGGAACAACATCTCTTGAGGGGAAACACCCAGTGAGCCCTGCCATACTCTGGGAAACTTGCTTCCTGATAAAAAGGGTGTAGTCCTGGGGCTTATTCTTTTTCTGTTTCCAGTAAGATAAAGAAGATCCCCTTCAAGGTCCATTTTTGTCTATCATCTGCTGCAAAACATCATATTCACCTAAACTCAAAGAAACTAAAGCCCTCTTCATCCCTAGAGATTCTCTTGATCTTTTTCTGTCTCTCTGATTTTCTCTCTCTCTCTCTCGCTCTCTCTTTCTCACACACACACACATGCACACACACATGCACATGCACACACACACACACCACACACACACACACACTCTGGCCTGCTCATCCACTCAACCCAGTCGTCATTCCTCCAGGAATCCAAGCCCACATCATTTCAGGGTGAGCTCAGCCTATAACCACTCCCTGTGAGCCTGGGCTTCCCAACCTTGCTGATTCCAAAGCACACATCTGTTGCAATACAGAGGGCCCACACTACACAAAACCAAGCTGAGGGCACAGCCTTCAGTCTGCTGATTTCCCATGCCCCTGTGCCCCACCCCAGCCTGCATATCTTCCCTATTCTTTTGGGAGTTGGTTCCCTGGAACCTTTCCCTGTCCTCTCTCTCTGTCAGGAAAGGTTCTGATAAAAGAATTTGTACTGAGATATAATAATAATCTTGCCTTATCAACGCACCTCTGCCAGACTACTCCTTGCCATTTGGCTGAAAGAAACTACAATGACAGTGAGGTTTCTGGCATCATTCAAAGGGGAAAAAAGGAGATATTTGTGGACAAGGCGAGCCTTCAGTGCCCATCAGATTATGGCATAGGGCTACCAAATCAGCTTTTGCCTTCCTGATATAAGATGGACTGTGGCAACTTTCCTCAGAGTAATGGGCTCCTTTTACTCATTTCAAATCAGGTCATTCAGTCATACAACAGGAGTTACCTGGAATAGGGTTTGACCTGGCAAGTGTGGAATGCAGGATTACAGAAGGTGGTGTGTGCTATGTGGTGAATGGATAAAGGAAGGGAAGACTTTGAAGTAAGAGATCTTCTCATAAGAAGAGAAAAGGAGAAATGAGGGAAGAGACAGGGGGGAAAGAAATGTAGGTGGCAGTAGGCGGTAAGGCAGGTGACTAACACAAATGGATTTAAAGGTACAATTAACATTGTTTGTGTGTTATTTGTACTGAGTCCTGTAACTGTGTTGTCTCATGTCGTTCATACAACAGCCCTAGGAGATGAGAACTATTAGATCTATTTATGAAGAGGAAACAGAGGACCACTGAGGTTAAGTAATTTGTGGCAAATCAAACAATGTGTGAGAGAGCCAAGATTTAAACTCTGTTTGGTTTGATTTCAGTCCCTTAACTATCTGAGTTAGGGGCCAGGCATCTTTGATATGTCCTGGGAGAGGTCTCCAGACAACCTCTTTTTCTTGCCACAACATAAAACTAACCACACTTCTCCCACAAGAACCACCTGTTTCTGGGTTAAAGATTGATTCCTAGGAAAGCATCAGTAAATAAAAATGTTTAGGTTACAGTAGTTTCTCTTTAGAAAGCACAGCATAGAGATCAGGGAAGATGCCTGGTCTGTTTCAAGAGCTTCCCTGAAATGGAAAAGGACAGGATCTCAGCTGAATGACCTATCTGGAGGAGCCATGGAAGAGGCTACGAGGTGTGGAGGTGGGTGGCACAGGGGCACAGACTCCTTGAGATACATTTTAAATCTGAAGATGCCAAAGACCAACTTGACTTCACTATTTTGCCCAGAGTTCACCCTCCCTCCATATGCACAAGGGAGGAGGAAGCAGGAGGTACCAGAAGCAAACACAGGTATCAGAGAGAAACAGCCTAGATTCCTATTTCACTTGTAACTTAAGCATTCAAAAGATGTTCGTTGTTCCCTTGAATCCATTCATATTAATCCTTTAACCTAGTAGTCATGTGTCTTTGAGCAAGTGGCTCCTCTGATTTCCACTTTCTTATGTGTAAAATGTAGATGAAAATAAAAACATCTACTTGAGGCAAGAATGTGTGTGTTTATTGGATATAATGCCTGGTGGAAATCCATTAAACATGAGTCATTGCTCGTACCACCTTTTGAAGGAAAAAGGAGGCCAAAGTTAAAAGCCCAGGAAATGGCCACTGAAGATGACTAGGTCCTAGGGCCACTCACTATTTCATTTAGCACATCCAGTCTATTTGTCCTGGTCTCACAGAATACCACAAACTGGGTAATTTGTAATGAACACAAATTGTTTGGCCCACAATTCAAATGCTTGAAAATCTCTGGTCAAGGGACAGAATCTAGTGACAGCTTTCTTGCTATGTCATATCATGGCAGAAGTTTGAGCGGTAAGAGGGAACCAAACTCACTTTTACAGCAAACTCACTCTCCTGGTACCAAACCTACTCCTGTAATAACAATCAACTCACACTCAAGCAGCGAAGACTCAACAAACTATTGCCATACAATTTCATACATTATGATCAAGGTAGATCTAAGAGAGGCATGGGGACACTCAAGGACAATGAAGAAGCTTTACAGATAAAATATTTGATATAGAACTTGAGGGACAAGTAACAATTTTTAGGCAGACAAAAGAGAATATGTGAGTGGCAAAGGGAATAGCACAGGTCAAAGAACAAAATCCCATGGTAGATTCATGTGGAGCCAAATGTTGAGTTGAGGACATGGTGAGGACTGCTGAATGACTGCAGTGGAGGGGGAGTTAAAGCCACAGGGTGTTACTGAGTGACAGCTATGAGCAGAGACAGATGATGTTCAAAATTTATAACTGGTTCCGGGTGGGTATTAAGCAATTAAGAAGGATCAAGAATAATAAGAAAGGCCACAGTGGAGCATCTAAGGAAGAATTTTGTATATTTAGAATATTTTTTGGTAACTGAAGTGAATATAGATAAATAATTAATGGATTTTCTGTTTCCAAGGCTTCTGTCTTATTTGAAAAAATTAGCCTGGTAGTGACAGCAATATATGGCATGCATGATATGAATACAGTGGCACATGATACTGTTTTGCAGAAGCAGTTTTGTAAGTTGAACCCATATCTGTGCATGAGAGGTTCTTTACTACCCTGCCTTGTATCTATTCACTAGATACACTTAGATATCTCTTCTGAGAGGAAGAACATCGTGCCTTAACAGCTTCCCTAAGCACTCAGGCCACAGCTACACACATAACATGTCCCTAATCGATGTTAAATTGCTCTAATGAAGTGAGTTGAGTGTTTTCCCTTTGAAATTTGATCCTTATCAATTTTTCTAAATTGTTATATCCAATAATTCTAATTAGTTCACCTCTTCCCCTTATCTATTCATCGCCTTTGCTAATAATGTCAGGTATTTTTAAGTTAGAGAAGGAACATTTACAAATCATCTCTAGACTCTGCAGAACTCACTCTTAATTATCTTGTGACTCGGCCTGACTCATCCGTGACTATTCTACACTATGGTCTCAGGCTAGCACGGATTTTGTTGTTTGACCTGTTGTTTTTCTGAGCTCCCATGTGAAAGAATCAGTAAGGCAGACTAGCCACACAATGAGGTTATATTAATCATTTATCTGTAAGTAAACCAGGTCACCTAACATGTCAATTTTTAACACATTTAATACGAAATAGTCCAAAGAAATGTAAGGTCCTGCAAGCAAATCCTGTTTTGGAAAATTAGTTAGAGTAAACATGATTTTCATTTCAGTTTAGTCCTAACCAAATCAGTGGGTCCAAGGCCATCTCCACCTACCTGCTATAGTCTGTGAAGACAAATTCAAGGTTGTGTTTGTTAAAAGTGAGAGCCCGGGATCTAGGCTCTGGAGCCAGCCTCGGTTTAAATTCCAGCTTTTACCACCTGCTCACTTTGGGCCTTGAGCACATTTTTTTTTAACTTCACGGAGCCTTGTCTTTTGTACAGGGTTGTTGTGAAGAATAAAAGTCAGGTACAAAAGTAGAAAAGGCTTAGCATGGTGCCTGGTAGCAAATAGACACTCAATAATGCTACTTGTTATTGTTATTATGGCTCCATTACAAAGCAGAAAGAACATAAGACCATGAGTCAGGAGCCCAGGCTCTGTTCTTAGCTTTACCACTAATGAGGCAGAGATGCTGTCCTCTCTCTTGACCTCAGATACTTTGTCTGTAAAGTGATTTGCTAAGGAATAGCTGATGATGACATGGGCCGTACAACTCTCCTCTTCAGCATTTATCATCAGCATCCATAATCAGTCACAGCATTCTTCCTTAATGAGCAAAGAGACCTAGATTCGTTCTCAGTTCTGGGTTCCAAATAGCCTGTATTACTCAATTAAGGTTAGCAAATGAAATGAAGCTTATTTTCCATTCCTGAACTACATGGTCTCAGAAGTACCTTTTGGGGCTAATATTCTACAGCTCAATAGAAATGCTCTCTGATAATTTTGGTTACTCAACTATGAGGTGAGATGAAAGTTTCCAAGTTCAGAGTGTGACTTCTCATATAATGAGATGGAAGTTAATAATTCAATTTTGTGTCATGCGCTAAGTTCCACCTGGATATATGCATGCTTCTGCTGTGTCCTAGCCCTGTGACCCAAAGGTCACTTAATCTGTCCAAGCCCGTCTCCTCATTTGTAAACATGGACATCAGGTGGTTATGTAACAAATGTTAACATGGTGGAAAGTGAATGAAGGGTATATAGGAATTAACTGCACTGTCTTTGCAACTCTTCTGTAAATCTAACCTTGTTCTAATCTTTCAACGCTTATGTTTTTAATGGGCAAAACATAACAGTCCTGAGAAGTTGTAAAAAGTAATGAAAAAAGGTGGGGAAAAGCACTTGGTTTGGTTCTTTTTTTGTTGTTCCCTCTCAGTTATCTCCCTTCACCTACATATTCAAACTTGTAGAACACCTGAGGAATCAGGAAGTATGTTTTCTGGGCTGTGGTGCCAACAGGTTCACCTGCCTGACATTGCAATTCAGAGCCCTGCTGCCAAGCTGAGGCCTGAGGGCAAAAAGGTCAAGTTGACACAGTCCCCACTCCTGGGAGCCAATGAATACATCACACATGGCCAGAAAGCAAAATGGCCTGCCTGTCTGCTGAACTCTGCCTGTGTGTGGGTGTTGGGATGTGGGTGGAGCATGGAAATGAAGTGAAATAAGAGAACCGGTGTCGAATCTGGAATGATGAGACTTGCACGTACACAGTCGGGTTCGTGCTCAACTCCTTACCCTCATACTTAGAACTCTTTCTCCTGGCAGCTCTGGAATGTTCTCTTCAGGTGAAAGCACTGTTTCCAGATAAAGTCTGATGTATTCACACGTTAGTGAGCTCAGGAGGGAGGCAGAAGGTCCTTGTTGCCCCAGAGCCTGTTTGCCCTCATAATTCATGTATTTCTTTCTCTTCTCTGTTGGTTTCTATAGTGGGGAAATTTTCAGGGTGGGTTGACCCTTGCAGGCTATTTCTCAGGTTCTGGGGGGCTTGGCCAGTGGAAATCAACAGTAGAATAGTGAGAAGAAGAAGGAAAACAGAAATCAGGGTATTTATTTGACTTGCTTTCTGCCTGCCGTGATGTTCCTGGCCATATCTGTGTCTGTTTTGTGGCTCTGGCAATATGGACAGGATTGCCATGGCCCCAGTATCTACCAAGAGATCTGGCCTGGGGCTCTGGCACAGCAGCAGCAGCAGCAGCAGCAGCAGCAGCAGCAGCAGCAGCAGCAGCAGCAGCGTCCTTCTGTGACTAATCTCCAGGTCGTTTCACTGCCCTTTCCTTGGTATGGTTACTCTTTCATCCTGTGAAACCAATTCTGTGCCTTGAATTCCTTCACCTGTGAGTACTTAGTCATCTGCTTCCCAGGTTTCACTCAGAGTGGCAGTTCTCCAGTAGCCAACAGCAAGGACTCCTTCTCACTAGCCACTTTTCATTTGGGAGTGCAAGGTTCTGAGGGTCTCACCTCCTGAGAGAGAGATCAGAGAAGTAGAAGAGTCCTGAGGAATTAGACAAGAAGGTTGAGCTCAGGAGAGTCTGGGCCCTAAGGAGAAGTCTTTGAAATTAGAAGCAAAGAACAAAATAGAACAGAAAAGCAGTTGATCTCATCCTGATGCTTCTTGTGTTTGCTCAGCTTGGCTTGTGGGTGCTCTGAGAGTATTCATCCCTGAATGAGAATCATCCAACCCTCAAAAGAGGGCCTCAGAGCCAGCTCCAGGAACAAGAAAAGAGAAAAGTTAGGGGATGCCACTGGCCTGCCTGCGGGGAGCAGATTCAATCAGATCAGCTGGAAGAAAATAAGTATGAGAGTTCAACTGACCGCAGCAGTTAGGCTATCCGAATGGACCATTATCAGACTATCCCAGGGAAAGGATTTGCTTGAGGCTAAGTGGCAGTGACTTCAACAGCAACAGAAACCATGCAGTACCATCCCCAGGAAAGGAGTCTCTTTACTTAATTTCCTTGCAAATTGTGTTTGGGGCTGTACAGATCCAGCCACTGTACTTGAGTCCCATTCATCAGCCACTAATTGACTGTGTGACCTTCTGCAAGGCACTTAATAACTCTGTGTCTTCATTTCTCTTTGTAAAGCAGTGCAAGGGGATATGACCCCCTGCTTACCTAAAAGGGTACATTGTGAGGGTCCAGGGCACATCAAACTGCAATTCCAGCGCAGAGGAGGTACAAGAGCAGATGTTCAAAGAACGCTTCCCACTGAGGCCAAGGGAAGGCGGTGGATTGGAGAGTCGGCCCTATGCTGTTCAAGGACATAGTTTTAAAGAAATTACTGTAAGTTCTGACTGATAATATCATCATTTTGTATATGAAAATATTCTTATTTTTTCTGACATCCATATTGAGTACATGGGGTAAGTGATGTAATACTCATGGTTTCTTTCAAAATGCTAAGAAAAAACAGAAAAGAGAAAAAGGAAGACAGATAAAGCTATCATGAAAAATCTTGATAGCTGTTGATATATGCAATGGTACATAAGGACTCTTAATCTATCTACGTTTGTATGAGTTTGAAATTTTTCATAATAAAATTCTAAAGCATACATGTTAGAGTCAGATCTGGGTTTGGCCTGCTCTTCCAGGCATGACTAATAATGGATGCCAGCCCTTGAGCTTTGACTCAGCAGTGCTGGATGAAAGAGGCTACAAAACAGACCAGGCCAGGATTCCCAAGTGTAAGAAAGGAATTTAGATATCCTATGGTCAGAAAAAATGACGAAGATCCAGTTCACGTCTTTTGCTCACAAGGCCAAAGTGTTCTCTAATGAGTTCTCCCACAGGCCTTGGAGGCAGAAGCCACCCCTACCTTGGAAGGACACCTTGACTCTGTTTACAACCTCTGCTGCTGTAGCCAGTAGCAAAGCAGGCATTCCTGCTACTCTGAGCAACTCACGTAGGCCTATCCAGTCCTCATTCCCAGGAGACTACAAGGCCTCCTCGGGTCACAAGTAAACTGCCCTCTGCCTTCCACACCTGCCTCTCTCCTGCAAACCTGTGTAGGACTGTGTAATCAAAATCATGTGGGGAAAGAGGCCATTCAAAAGTGAGGCCAACCTGCATTTGCATCTTGACATAACCACTCACTATTCTGTGGCTCTGAGCAAGTAAGTCATCTCTGTGCTCAGGACTGCCCTGTCCTCTTCTTTAGAACCATGATGACATGGTACTACTCCTCTCACATGGTTGTACAAAGATTTACCAGGAAATCCAGGCAAAGTCTTAGCACAATACCAGGTACAAGCTATGCCCTCCAAAAACAAAGTACCAGTATTGTTAAGCTCGAAAAGAGGAGACCCTGAGGAAGGGACAAAAACCAGGAATTGAGGGCTCTTCCAGTCATGAATCATGGCTCGATAATCCAGCTCAGAGGGGTCCTTTTGAAGGTGATCCCTGAGGCAAAAGACTTGATTCCTCTCCCTAAGCTAGGAATGCCAGAGGGTTGGAAACTTCTGATGTGGTCATACCCTCACATGATAGAGGAGACCTGTGGAAAAAAAGCAGAGTTGAGTCTGTGCCAGATGTTTCCAGCTGATTCCTGCAAAGCAGCCCCTCACGTAACCTACACAAACTCTGCACTTGCCCTGGCAAATGCTTTGGCTTTGACAGTTTCCTGCTAATAGCCCTTGAGCTGAACATGTTCTTTGGCCTTGCAACTGCTCTTCATGAAGAATCCCCAGCTGCCAGCTCAGGATCTGGGAGGATAAGCCTGGAACAGCCTCGGCTGGCATCCAACTGGCTGAGTCTCACATAGCGCCTCAACTGCTCCACATACACTGACTGGACATACTGGGGGAATGGCCAGCTCTCCATCGTAGCTAAATAAAATGTCACACAAATAACCATGGGGTCACAATTCACAGATTCCACTGTCCAGCTGAAAAGGCAGAAGCAGGGGGGTTACATGGGTCATCCAGTGTGATCTGATGTGTGGGTGGAAGTTGGCAAGGGGTTGCAGGGCTCCGCATCCTCCAGCCAGCCCTCTTGCCCTTGTCTGTGTGCTGTCTCTGGGCACAATATTGTGTCAAGTAGTTCTAGAAGTAAGGTAGACCAAAAGGAGGATGAGGAGAGGAGGAGTGATTCTTAGCAGTACACCTCTTTTCAAAAACATGACTTGGCCATTATTTGTAGTGAGGCAGAGAAAACTTCAGAAATATGCTTAGTGATATATAAAAGAATATAGATCTTGGAAGCAAGACAGGAAGGGAATTGAAGCCTAGTTTCTGTTCTTCATTGCTTCAAGACCTTGGGCCTATTTGCTTGTAAAATGCAGAGAAATAATAATAGTACCTACTTCCATACAGTTGTAGGATCAAGGTTGAAGATAAAGCACCCCCGTATATAGTAACTGCTCAATAAAATTTTAATGATCGATGGATGCCTGATGGATGTCAGGCCTGGGCAAAGTACTTTATGTGCCTCACATCACTTATCCCTCATAACAACTATAAGTAAACACTGTTACCAGCTCCCTGTATAGGTGAGGAATGTTAGGCTCATAGAAGGTAGCTGGCCTAAGATGATACAGAAAGTTAGGGATGATAAATTATTTGAATGCAGACATCTGGATTTCACAAACATATCTCCTAAGTTCTCTGTTGCTTCTCACTTTCCTTTTTTTTTTTTTTTTTTTTTGCATCTCACAGGTACTTGTATTCAGGCCACAGAGTAAACACTACTGCGGCTTCACAGTGATGCTCTGTGCTTCCATCTGATATAGCTTAAATGTATCATGTGGACTCAAGAAAGCTGGTTAATGATGGCCATGAGTAGGTGCAGAATTTGAACCTTTTAAAGCTTTACTTCTTTTCTCAACACTTCTGTATTTGTAAACAGTGAAGCTCATCAACCCCATTCCTACCCAAATCTCCTGGTAACTTTGTATAATATGGCTTCATGGGGACCCAGGCATTTTAAATTAAATTTCAATGCACATTGGCGGGATCCAACATCTAGGCCGCGCCAGACCCCACCACACACTCTAGAAGGTCATGGAATTACCTCCCTATTTTCATAGGAGATGAAGTCCTTGCTAGGAGGCAGGTTCAAGAATCAAGGCACAACACATGAATGGTGCACACTTGATGTTAATCCAGGAAGCGAGGCACATTTGAGGACATACAGGAGTTTCAGAGGGGAGACAAAACTCCATGCCCTCAACTGTCATTAATATCTCTAGCCATATGCTTCTACTCTATCTCCAACCCCAACTTCTGCATTCAACCTCATATCTGCACATACTCTCAAATCTATATCGTTATCTCCTTAATGTTTCTCAACTTTTTAAATTTCATGGAACACATAAAAAAGTACATTTTCAAGGCTTAGGGGGTCTTTCTTTCCTCAGGTCCTGCCCAGGCTCTCTGAGGGCTGAAGTGATCAATACCTTAGTACATCAGTTGAATCATCTTGCTGTGCACTGTGGGTAACATCCACATACTCCAGACAATTACCAAACCATGGATTTCAAATCCAACACAGACTCAGAAGGCACTGGTGCACGGATTCTTATGAAAGCATTAATGTAAGATTTTAGCCTATTAATTTGTGGCAGAAAGTTGAACACTTAAATCTTTTACTACATTTGCGTTTGGAACCCATTTTTTCCATGTACATTTGAAGCTGATAGATGAATAATTGCCTACTTCTTAATGAGACGTTGTCATTTTTAGACATGTTATTTTAAATGTCTAATCAATATGAATTCATTTGTCATCCGTTCCTACAAGCAAGGATCATAATAAACTCATCTGTGATTCATGAGAATGTAAAATATACTCTCATGGGAATTTTATTTTAATTCAATATTATGAGGTCTTTCTAAATGAAACATTATCTGTTTTCTGTTTTGAACAGAGAATTCATTAGTAACTGCTCATCGGAAGAGAAGCATATCAGTCCTCATAATTTTTCAGCCTTTGACAAAATCATAGGTAAAAGCTAGCCTTGTCTACATGATATAAAAATGTGAACAAATCAAAAAGAGGTAGTTAATCATTTCTATTGACTGGTCTGTTTGTCCAAATACTACTTGACAACATTTGAATGTTTGACACAAGAGAATGGGTAGTATCCCCTTTTCATTCACATATAATAGCTTTGTGGATGTAGATGATTTCTCAACCAAAGAAGAACAATCTGGATACATCTTTTACAAGGGAATACATGGCATCAAATTATATCTTTAAAGTGGAGACAATGTGCCAGAGGAAGCATAGTTCCACAACGTTCACGGAGGTGCACCCTGAGCAAAAGTCAGGCAGGAATTGGCAAGATTTTTTACATTTAAGCAGTACTGGGAGGCTGCAGTGAGGATATAGAAAATTGTAGTTACTGTAAAAATCATGGAAAGGGAAGGAGAAATCATTCAGTACAGAACTTATCAGAAAACTGTTGAGTCTAAGTCAGCACATTAATCCATCATCCCCATAGGATGGTGTAGTACATCTGAACATGACACTTAAGGAAACAATCATTTCCCTGTGAATTCAGCAGGTCAGACCTATGTCGCAGTCACGTGTATTACACTCTTCAACTGTACCTCTGAAGTGAGTTACTGGACACTTAACAGCTTTGGTATGAATGTGGAGACAATAAAACAAGTGAATCTCATTGTATAAAAAGCAAACCTGGAAAAGCTCAGTAGACATATCTGAAAAGCAGCCCAGAAGACCAGAGTTTTCAGCATACCTTTAAAACTGGAGATCAATAGAAAATAACCCAAAATTGTGGGAGGAAAGAAATAGGCAGAGAGAAAGGGCTTCAAAATGCTTCTCTCCATTCCCCATCCCAAAGAAAACCAGGATTCTTTTGAAGCTGAGGCTACTCTGAGTAGCTATTGTTCTAGTTGACAAAAAGTGGATGTAAGAGAAAGAGGCAACTAGCTGCTCTTCACCTTCAAGGCTGACTCAACAGTAAACAACTTCGAACTTTCTGGAAACAGAAAGGCATACTGGAATGAAAAGGTTTGCATAGGAGATTCGAGAAGCTTCTTTCTTGAAAGTGCTTATGTTCAAAAGCAATTTTATTTTCTTAATAAGCTTATTTGACTAGATTAGTCAGTTCCTTGGCTAAAGTGATCAGGTAATTTCTCCAGTCTCTCTCAACCCCTCCTGAAGCAAGATAAGATCTAAGAACATAACACTGCTCTTTTTATTTTGGTATGAGACAGCAAGTGTGATTTTTATTTAGCTCAATTCTTTGTGAGTTTACAACGGTGGGAATAATCTGCATCCTTTGGCATATTCAGTTCATATAGATTCAAAAAAAAGACCTGCCATCTGATTTCAAGATAAAAAGTAAAAAGCTATGTCTGAGTCACTATTAATCAAATACTTTAGTTAAAAGCAGTTCTGATGGTCTCATAGGCATTCTTGTTATGTACATGTACTAACTCTAAACCTGAACTACAAAATAAAAATAGATACTCAAAGTGATAAGCGTACAGATAGGATAGATCCCATCCTTGGGAGAGATCCACCTTGGGATGGTTTGACTTTTGAATTGTTCAACTTTGCAATGATTCAGAAGTGAAATAATTTCAGTCAAACAATAGATCAAATTTTAAATTTTGAACTTTTTATGAGCCAATTATATCAGATATGATACTCTTTCAGTGTTGGGCTCAGCGTGAGCCACGTGATTCTGAGGGGGGAAAAAAAACCCTTTCGAATCTACAGCATACTAGGTTGCTAAGCTACGGTGCCCAGTAAGTTGGCTGTATTCAATGCATTTTTGACTTATACTTTCAACTTACAATGGATTTAATGAGCTGTAACTCTGTCGTATGTTAAGCAACATTTGTATTTGTTCTTTGTGAGGATTCAGTAGGTATTAATTTGAATCTTAAATCCCATTGGTTTCTTTTCAAATAATCATTTAATGCATGCATATATATTTTTTCAATATATCAATGTCAATATTTTGTGGTATCCTGACATGTACTACTTACAATGCTTCTCCATTGGTTTAAATTTGCATTTTATTCAAGTACAAAAAGACAACTAGTGATTAATTGGGATACAAACACACTTCCAATACTCTGTGGTAAACAAACAAGCTGACTCAATGCCCGTGGTGAAACAAAACTTTCTCTGAATGCCAGGAATCAAATAAACACAGGATGTCTCTATGCTTTCCAGCCGGTTTTTTCCAGTTGAAATCATGGTCTGCAATAACCCAATTGTCTGATTTTCTTTCCTTCCTTCATTCCTTTCTTCCTTTTTTTCTTTATAAATTCTCAACATCAGTCATCTCATCTTTCTGACTGAAGAGTAAATATCTCTGATGGCATCTTGAGTTCTGAATTTTTTTTAATGTTTTGTTTTGCTTTGTTTTTTCTTTTTTTTTTTTTTTTTTTTTTTCTTTCTGGCTGGCTGTGCTGGATGCCTCTGTTTTTGAAATATTGGTAAGTTTCAGTCAAGCTCATCTTCATAGGAGTAAGTCAGTTTGTGCCAGAACTAAGTCAAAGAAACAAGACAAAAGGCCAAAATTTAGGACTCTAAGTCCAGGGTTTTTTACACTGTTACAAGCGGGTTTGCTCTATAGTAATATATTTTGGGATTCTGGGTGGAAACTTATGAAGATTTCCCAAGGCATGTTCTATGGAAATTTAACCAAGTGTTTATAAGGGATCCTTGGTCCACTAAATCTAAAAATGCTACATAAATAAATGAAATACTACACATTCTATCTCTTCTTGGAGATTTAGAATATATTATTACCATTTTAAAGGCTCACCAAAGTCTTATAATAAATATGTTGAATTTTATTTAACTCATAATATTATAATGCTTTTGACTCTGGATTTTGTTTCATCCTACTGAATGCCTATTAACACCTTTAGAATTCCATAGTGCATAATTTGGGAAACACTAGTAAAATCAATCAGTAACATGTGAATCAAAGGGCATTTACTACACTCTGGACACTCCTTAATGAGGTATGATATCCCGAGTGTTGGAAAGAACTTATTTTGGATTCCTGGCCAGTCCAGGCTCTCCCTGCTGCATATGACACATGCTCCCCCGTGTTCTTTTTTTAATTTCAGTTGCTAACATCGCTACGGATTTCACTAATTAGCAACTCTTAGGATGACTGCCTTGTTAAACTAAGATAATTGTTCTTTAGGTGTGATGCATAAACATCACCTGAGAACCTACTAGAAATGCAATTTCTTGGGCTCAACTCACTTCAGATATGCTGGATCAAAAGCTACAGGATAGGATGTATGTAGACTTCTGAGTTTTAGAATCCCACCTTAGATTCTGATCTGAGAATCACTGATCTTCTGAGGCAAAGCTATAAATCACTATCCCAACACCAGCCATTATTTCATTCAAAACAGCCAGGACAAATAGGGACATGTGCCTGCAAACTAGCCATCCTGCAGATCCAAAGCAGCTTCCTTTCACAAACAAGCAATTCATTCTTTCCTTTGATGTATGAAAATCATCAAAGATTTTAGGATGAAACTCTTTGCATAAAATGTGCAAAACTTATTTTTTAACAAGCCTATCCACTCTAAGCAGTTTACCCACCCAAGTCACTTCCTAAAAGAAACAATCATCTTTGTTTCTGAACAGTAAACACCTGCAATTTCCCCCTCTGTGCCCTTGCTTTATGTCATTTCTGTCTTAGAGCCAGCCAGTAATAGACTGATCCCTCTGAAGCTTCTTCTCTTCTATGTTGCAGGTGTTGCGTACTTTGTCCCAATAACATAAATGTGGTTAATACACTAGGCAATGGAGAAATGGTGTCAGAGGATGTATTCTTTGGAGAGAGGATGAACCATGATGGGAAAGAAGACTGTAATAGGAAAGCCTCCTGGAAGGGAGACCCTCATATGCTCAATTGAGAGAAAGACAGATAACCTATAATCTCAATTAGGTTGAGTAAAAGAATAAGTGACTCCCCCCCCAAAAAAAAAAAACACTTGCCATGTACACACGATGCAAAAAGAAGAATGGTTCTAAGATCAAAAAGAAAAATGTATTATTTGAGCTATTTCAAGAGTTTCTCATCCTAGACATAGATCCCCAGTTATCTTTTCATCCATGGGTCTGGAGAAATTGCAGGCTTCTTTATCATTGAATTGTGTAAGACAGAAGGCATTCCACTGCATCCTACATGCAGTGGGTGACTAAAGAAGGTTTTCAAGCAGGAAAATATTAGGAGGATTGATCTTGAAGTGGACTGAAGCCAGAATGAGAGAGAAGAAGAAACTAAGGACAAGATACCTTGTCCAGCTGAGGAAGGATATAGAACTTAATCACTTTAGTGCCCCTGTTCAGTGGGAGTAAGGAGGACCTTGATTCAGGACGTGCTTTGGTTGTAGACCCATAAGAACTTAGTTACAAGTGAAATGTACAGGAAGAAGCAAAGATAGCCAACTATTTTGGCAAATGAATTCTACTTTTGATGTAAACCTCTGATGCTAGTGATCTTCCCAAGACTGTTTGACAGAGTTGGTACATCAAAACTAGCCACAAGTTGCACTTTCTCTTTCTGTTTCCATTGTTTTTTCATTATTTAGTCTAACACTCAATCCTATGGTTTTCTGTTACCACCCTTCTAATTTTCTTCCTGCTTCTATTTTTTTTTAAAAAGGAATCAAAAGTCTGAAAATACCATTTCTACAACTTCATACCTTTCTCCCAGATCCTGGCTGCTTTTGCTTCTTGTTATTAGTGGTATTTTGGCTACTGGTGGTTTTCTTTTTCTTTACAATTGGAACATTGCTTATTCACACTCTGTTCAACAAAGTTCGTCATGACACACTATGCTCTTTCTGCCCAGACCTGCACATCATTATGTTATGTTTGTGTGTAGCTTGTTCCTTCTATGATTGCTCCACATGGCTTTCTGAATTTTCACTGAAGTATTTGGAAACAAAGAATTCTGATAAAAGCATAGGATTATAGTTAATAAAGGATTCTCAGTAAAATTTAAAAAAATACAATTAACAACATAAAGGAACCATGGATTCAGACCTGAGTCAGATTCATCTTCCTAAAGTACACTAATTATATTTTTGTCCTAGTCTAAAATCTTTCATTGTCCTCTCAAGCCAATGGAAAGAAGCTCAAATTTCTAAACCTTGTATGTTCTGCCCAACACAATTTTCTAAACTTAGTTCTTACTACTTTCTAATAAGAGTTGCATTTGCCTATGTCTACACCTTTATTCAGGCTGTCCAGTCTATATTTTCTACCCTGCCTTATTCTCATGTGTCAAAATGTCCACTAATCTTCTATACTTAAGAGAGTTAATGTGATAATGAATCAAACCCGGCCTTCAAACTCAGATTTACTTTTACTAACTAAGACATACTGACTATGGCATTTGTTTTTGCTGAGACTCAGTTTCCTTATCTGTAAATGATGATAATAATCTCTCCCCAAAGTTGTAATGGAAAATAAATGATAATAATATATAGATAGATAGATATTATCTAAGTGGTGCCACTGTATGGCAGATGCTCAATAAATTATTGAAAAGATAAACTTGAAGGAGTTGAGACAAACCATAAGTCATCCATGCATTTCAAATTATAGATCCCTGGATTTTAATTCATCAGTTCTGGGAAGTATATCTAATGAAAAATAATAATCTCTGCTCTCTCATTTATGTTTCCTTATCCTTCAAGAATATTCTCATGTGTGTATGCATATTTGAAAAAAATATGTGTATGGAGAGATAGCTATTTACTTTAGTGGTCACATTTTAGAAAGAGCTGAGAAAACAAAACTCATTTTCAAAAGAAGAGAAATCATGCGCCTAGAAGTGTAATTACTCTAACAAAGTCCTAGAGTGAACCAAGAGGAGAAAAGACTATGTAAGAAGCCATAGGGACTGACTGCAATGTTCTCTAGTTGTGAAGTCTCAACTTATCACTGATGAAAGAACCTCTTGAAATGAAAATGACAGCCTGACAGAAGACTTCTGTGACTTACAGTTTAAAATAAGACTAAAAGTACAGCTGAAAGCCCTATCCTTTATCCTTTTTCCTATCCCTCCTGTAGAAAGAATTAATATCAGATGAAAACCAGAATTTCACCAAGACATTTACTAAGAAAATGGGTCAAGTAAAAGCTCTCCCTTAAAGCTGTCATAGTTACGGAAAGCATCAAGAACGGAACAGTAGAGAACAATTCAAAAGAACAGTAGGAAGGAAGTAGGAGTGGTATGATACCGAGTATCATAAAAGAATAAGCCAATTGTTAAGAGAAAACCAGGAACTGGTCTCCAAATTCTTTCTAAGTTGTGAGAAAAATTGTGGAAGTGAAAAACCAGAATAGATTAGGTCCACAGAGGAGTTGTGCTTGCAGGTAGATGAGATCGGGCGCGTTCAGGGTGGTACGGCCGTAGACTGTGCTTGAGGTTAGGAGAAGGTCCTTGTTCTACCATGTTGACAGAGCCAGTTATGGGAGACTCAAAAAGGACAATTTAAATATCTTCTCAAAGAATATTTCACAGGAAGGAATTACACAGTTCTCAGAGCATAGCCAAATGATATGGTTATGATTTAGATCTTAAGTGTCCTCCCAAAGTCTCGTGTTTGGAGGTAGGATCTAGCAACATGGTGCATGTAACCAGGAATGTGACCCAGAAGAGAGTATTCTTGTCTCTGGTCCCTCCTCCTCTCTCTTGGCCTCCTGGCTGTCGTGAGTTGAGCACCTTTCCCCCACCACACCATTTCTGTCATGGATTCAACCAGCAATGGACTGGATCCTCTCCAAAGTAAGCCAAAGTAAACCCTTCCTTCTTTAAGCTGTGGATTTTGAGTATTTTGTCCAGGCAACAGGAAGGAGATATACAGTATGGTTCAGGGACTCCTACAGATCCGGGAAATGAAAACTATTTTCAAAAAGTACTAAGAGCCATTTGGCTTATTTCACTCTCATCCTCTCATATGCATACAGTAGAGTGTTCCAGAGGTGGGATGAGATGTGATATTGTAACAGATTGAATGCAGAAGCAGATATGAGAATCCAACTATCTTCTTTTACTTCAGATAACTAAAGACACTTGCAAAAATAGAAAACACTGTTATTCCTCCCACCACATTGAGGGGAGGTGAAAATACAATTATTTTCTCTAGAATATATTATGGATATTAATGTATATAATGATTTTAATATTATTTTCATACATTAATAAATATTTTACATATTTCACTTTTAATTTCTAATAAGGTAATATTGACAGCTATATGTGCTATATACAAATTTTTAATTTTAACTTAACAGTCCTGAAGCTAAAACATTTGAGAACCTGTGATACATCAACTACCTGAAAGGCATTTATCACAGAGTTCTGGCATACATTAAGCAATGAAAGCATATTATTTATTATTATTATACATAGAATAATAATAAAAACCAAATGAGTGCCATAAAAGAAATGTTGACTTCTGTGGAAAATCACACAAAAAAGTTCATATTCAACTTAAGGATCCTGGAAAGGCTTCATGCAGTTGATAACATTTGACATAGGCATCAAAAAATAACAAGATGGTAAAGAGAGAGCTCTGAGGAGCAGTTGATTCCAGGAGAAAGAAATATTGAAGCAAGAAAGTATACCGTTTCTTTTGGAAATAAAGAGGGGACAAATTTGGCTGAAGCCAAAACCGCGTGCAGACTGGTAATGGGAGAGGAGGCTGGAAGAAGACTGGTGAACATATGTGTAACTGTGGAGAGCACCAGCTGCCAGGATGCAGAATTTATATAGTACTCATTAGAGAAGGGGAAGCCATTGAAGGTCTTCACTCAAAAGCTGTGGTTTAACAAGATCACTGCAACTGGTCAGTATAGTTTGGAGATGGAGAGGATGAATATAGTGTGGCTGGTTAGGAGGCTACAGTGACAGTCTAGAAGGAAAGGAAATTTGAAAGATAGAGAGCCTGGAGAGGAAGGGCGATGTGAAAGAAAATAAATATCTACTAATATAAGTAATTAATGAACTTCCGGGACCTCCTCTGTTTCTCTCTCCAACCTTAGCCCCACTATCATCACTACCAGAGATAAGTTAAGATAGAAATACTTCCCATTTATGGCTCCATAACTGAATTCTGCAGACCAAAATACAGTGCAGAATAAATATGCAAGATGTGAAGATGAATATCCACATGGAAATCAGGGTCCTAAAGAAAAGGACAATGGTAGAGAGATAGTGGAGGTGGTCAGAGACGTTAAAATGTTAACTCCCCACACAAACGAGGAATGTGCAGATGTGCAGCTCATAAAACCTAGAGGAAAGAGAGGTTATGAGATGAGCTGAAGACTAAGTAAAAAATATTTTTAAACGTAAACAAAAGAAATGTTGTCTCCACCCTGAATAAGTAAATATGCACCACATGGGTATAAAAGGGTGAGGAGATTAGTACAGACTTCTCTCATCCACTTAATTAATGGTTTGGGATGTGTTGTTTATAATTATTAAAAAAGAAAACAAAAGAAGTCGAGTTATCCGGTGATTTACTGCAATGTTTCCTTAGTTCTCAATACCATTCTTCATGTGCTGTTTAAGGGACAATGGAGTTCGTAGAGAAGGTGGGTGTCTGTGTCCTGCCCCACAGGCTGTCCCTCAGGACAGTGAAGAGATACGACTGGGTCATGCAGGCAAAGATGTTAGGATTGTTGCTGTTCCAAGGGACCGACACTTAAATTTGCTGAGCAAGAATGACTTTTATTTTTAGTTTTGACCCTGTGAAATGTCAATGTAGGTAAACATTCCTCTGTAGAATTTCAAGATTGGACTTAAAGAGCAATCTTCTGTAAAGGAATGTCTTTGGGAATAGGCAAAAACTTTGTGAGTTCCATTCTCTTGGAGGTTCATTGTTGTCTTTATGTATGGCGATCTTTCTTCTCCCTCAGCTAAGCACCACTACCATGCTGTGATTTGGACAACGAGTGGCTGAAGGGCTCTCTGTGTCCCCTTCACAGATCTGGCATCCCTAGCGACCAGGCCATTGCTATGACCTAAATGTAGGTTGTCTCCTATGAAACAGATGCTGAAATTTAATGTGGCAGTGTGTGGAAGCGTCATGGGTGAGAGCGCCCTCATGAAAGGCTTTGTGCCCTTTTCGCCAATGTGGGTTAGCCATCTCAAATGTCTGGATTCTCTTTATCCCTTCTGCACATACCCACTTCCTTTTCTACTTTCTGTCACTCTAAGAAGGAATATAAGCCCCTTGCCTGATGGAAACATACCAGCGCCACTCTCTTGGACTCCCCAGCTACCAGAACCATAAGACAAAATAAATGTATTTTCCCCATAAATCCCCCACTTTCAGGTACTGGGACAGAACAACGCATGACAGAGCAGGACAGCCATCAAGGGCTCAAGAAGCAAAGGAGATAATAATGGCATCACACACTCCTCCCCACCAATATTTTTAAGCAATCACTGGTGAGCATTTATTAAGGGGTTACCAGGTGCCAAGTACACTTAACTTGCATTGTCTCTCTGAAACCTTCACCCAAGCCCTGCAAGGCAAGTACTATGATCCTGCTGTAAATGAAAGAAGAGTCTCAGACATGTTTATATGATTTGTTTGAAGGCACACAAGCAGTGTCAGAGACAGGATTTGAATTCGCATCTGTCTGATTCTTTCCATTAGCAGCGCTGACAATAGTAGGATTTATTTGTTGTTTCCTCCTCAATGTTTGTACTGTCTCACTGGCAGAATATATTTTCAGTGTCCCAGTGGATTATAGAAACTTCAGTCTCTCTGAGCTCTCCTGCAGAATGCTTTCTCACCTGAAAGACCCTGGGGTGTCATGTCAGCCATCCGGGAGTTCCTCTAGCCCATTTGGGTAAGTAGAACAGAACTGTAAAATCTCACATTAAGGCCATCTGGCCCTGTGTGTCACCTCATGTTGCCTCCTGCCTCTAACATCCGTCTGGAGGCTGGCTAACTTCTACTGCAAGACTTCCAGTCAGGCTGTTGCCATGGGCATAAGTCCATTTCACTTTCTACTGGATCCTGCAAACTATGTCGTACTGTAATGCTGTTTCCAATGATGAGAAACTCATTAACTCAGGAAGCAGCCCATTCCATCTTTAGATTGCTTCATCTCTTAGCAAGAGATTCTTATGCTGTGAAGAAATTTGTTTATCTGTAATTTTCTTCCAATTGGCTTCACAGAAAACTGATTTGGGATAAAATTTCTATCTCTGAAACAACCTCAACATGGTTTAAGTTAATTAACTTTTCTGAACCTCAATTTTCTCATTTCCAAAATGGGAATTCTATTACTTTCTTTCTAGGATTTTTTCAAAGGATAGAGGCTTAACATATTGTATATGTAATTATCATCATTGTTAGACCTAATATAAGCACAGTGAGGACAAGACAGAATAAATTTCCATGTGTTTTTCTCTTAACTTGAAGCATCTTATATTTTCCCTTCTTATTTTGCACACTAAGAAAATTTGCAATCATTATCCCACTTATCATTTCATACTCAATGTACTACAAATATGCTTTTAATTTAAATGAAAAATAATTCTCACTAGTAGATGTGATATTTTGCCATAAGATTGCTTAATGTTTTAATTTCCTGTAATATTTCTGCCATCTCTGATCTCATTTAAAACTTAAAATACCTCTCTGAGGCAGGCAAAACATTCATTCATTCTCCTATTCATCTAATATTTACTGAACTCCTACTAATGCTAAGACCTGCCTGTGGGGCTAAGTACACAGTGATGAATAAAGTAAATCTGGTTACAACCCTCTAGAGCTTATCTTCTAATATTTTTACAGGCGAAGAAAATAACTTCCATGTTGAAGGACACGGCACAAAAATCACATGGTTAGTAGGAGGTAGAACTAGAACTAGAACTAAAGCTCACTAAGCCAGGGACAGAACTAGTCCTGCCTTGCAAGCACAAAGTCCTGGGTTCATTCCCCAGTATTTAGTTGATGATTATTCCAGTATACATTCCATTTTCATTCTCTGTTGCTATCCTACATCCACAATTTTTCCTTCTTACACTTCTCATTTATGTCTAAAGCATCTTGAATTTGCTAGAAGGCTATTCTGCCGTACTCCACCTATAGACTTGCCATTCTGGTCTTATTACTCACAGTTTCCACTGGTCAGGTGATTTAATGTCAACACTTTAGTGGCCCTGGGCAACACACTGAGCTGTGCTAAGTGTCTGTGTAATCAGTGTGCCAACCCAGAAGCAAGAGCACTAGAGGCCTGCACTGTATTTCACCCAGTCTTCTGCTCCTTTGCAGGCAACTTTGCCTTTCTTTTGCTATCGAGATAATATAATTTCCTCTTTAAGATGCTAAATAGACTCTGAATTTGCATCAAAACCAACATTTTGCTTGGCTTTTTTAGTCTTCCTGTAATCAGATTTCACCCTGCCCTAGAGCCGATCTCTTTACTCCTTCACCTTCCACATACTTACTCCAAGCTCATTTCCTATTTTTGGCCTGTTTGTGTACATTATTGCTCTTCTTAACTCAATACCACAAACATAAAAGTTGTTCTTAAAAATAAAAAACCATCCAGTCTAAGTATTACTTCTTTTAAGAAACATTTTATATTACCTTCAGCTCTCAATGATCTCATCAATATTTGGATTGTTCTGTATTTATCTATTTTTAAAAATGTAATTGCCCAAGTACATGCTTAAGAAGATCTCATTTGACAGCCCTTTATTTGAAAAAGTCCTGGGGATTTTAATTGGCTTCATGCTCAATATGAATCAATAGTGGCAATGCAGTTGCAATATAAATAGGTAAAGCATACAGTCCCAAGTTGTACTAACAAAAAATGTATGCCCAGATTAAAATAAGTACTATGAGGCTTTTTAGTTCCCTCAATCTTTTATTTAAAACACAATTAGCTTTTTAAATATGCATATCTCTTATTCCAGAAATGCCACTTTTAGGAAAATATCCTAAAGAAATACTTAGCATCATTGTTTATCTCTGGTTGGATTCAAGATTTTCCCTTTGTTTTTGAGGTTTGGTTTTTTCATGACAAAATAGGGTATCAGTTTGTCTTTATTTCTTCTGATTAAGACTAAATAATAATTTTAGCTGAATGTTTTATTCAGTTCTGGAAGTTTCAGCCAATTCTCCTTGCACATTACTTCTTCCTATATTTTCCTTCCTGAATGACTATTAGTCACATGAAGCTTATCTGTGTCTTTTTTACTTTTAGTATTTTATGATATTGTGCCATATTCTGTGTTCACCTCAGCTCCATTCTTTTGTTTTACTCATTCTCTCTTCACTCATTCCATTTTGGAGATGAACTTGTCAATTGGTTTTGTAAACATTTCAAAAAGATTCCAAGTAAAGTCTTCTGATGATCATCCTATATTTTCTATATTCTTCATTTCAGGGATGTGTCTCTATCAGACAAACACACACAAGTGTGACTTGCCATGTTCTCTTTCAAACCTTTAAAATCTCTAACATGCAATATCTCAATTGCTATATTGTCTATAGTTTCTTGGAACTGGACTCCTTTTTTGCAAATGCTGGCTAATTCTTATTCCAGCAAGTTTCTTCATTTGCCCTGCCATTTTTGCATGGATGCATTTGTTCTGTAGGATTTGTCTTCTGTGAGAAGATTTCTGAGAGAATAGAACCACAAGTTGGAGATGTGATTCTGGGCAATTTTGCATTTGTCTTTGTCAGAGTTCTGCAGTGTTCCAAGTTCTAGATCAGTTTTTATGCTCAAGTTCTCAGTTCATAATCTCTACGTTATTTAGGAGCATGAATTTGGCTGTCATACTATTGTACATCTCAGATTTAGAGTTTAAAACTTCTTAGGAGTGAGTTTATTTCCACCTGCCTTAGATCAGATAACCTACATCCCATTTGTAGAATAGGAGTGTAGAATATTTTATAAGAGCACAGACACTTAAGTTGGGATACCTACTTCTGAATCCTACATTTTCTACTTCTTACCTTTGTGACCTTAAGCAACTTACTTAAAAGTTTTATGTTTTTTGTAAAATAAGGTTCACAACAATAATTTAAAGAGGCTGTCTCACTAAATATATAAATAAATTAATAAAAAGAAAATTAAATTGATACATGTTAATATATTATATGCCTGGTGCTAAACATTTTGGCCATGGCTATTTAGTCCATGCCTATTTGGCATATGTGGTGTCAATTAATACATAGGAAAGCTTTTTTCTATTGCTCTTTTCTATTGGAAGCACAATTCTTTCTCAATTCCAAGTCTACAAAGCATTAAAACAGAGCTAGAGATTTAGCTCAGTGGCACCAGGCCTGGCTTGAAAGCAAAAGATCATGAGTTCAATACATGGTGCTGAAAAAAAAAAAAAGACTTAAAGCTTCAGCCCCTCAGGCATATATCTGATCCCATTCCCCCTGTGCGGTCTATAACTTCAAGTCGTGCTTACAGATGTGATTGTGATGCTCCTTTTATTTCTCAAATTTGGACCTTTTTGTTTCTTGCTTCTTCAGTTCAGTTCAGTATTTTTGTGGTTACATTTAATCCACTAATCTATATGTTCTAAATTGCACTGCTTATAATGATAAGAAATATCAGGTATTGTGACTATCCAATAGTAGGGGAGATGATTTTCAATATATATTATGATGGATTCACCAAATGAAATACCATGTAACAATAACATATAATGAGAAATGTTTGTGTACTTGTATGGACTGATATAGGAAGATAAATATGTTATTAACTGAAAAAGCAAGAAGAAAAAAATATAAATTTTTATTTTGTTTCTATATATCTTTTTGTACAGAGAAAAAAGATACTAGAAGAATGCAAATCTCAGTCTAGTACCATGGTTACCTCCAACACAGATATGAGTAATAGTTTCACTTTTATTTTATTCTTTTTCCTTCAGTTTTAATTTTAAAAGATAATATACAGGATGTTCTTTTGAAAATCACATAATTCAAAATAAATAGAGAAACAAATATTTCTCATCTTTGATTTCACATCCCCTGAACAATTTACCAAGCATCTAATTAGCCAGGGCCTGAGAAAATAATGATGAATAGCTTCATCCCTTGCCATCAGAAGTTCAAGCTCTGAACACAGAGTACTGTAAGAAATGTTCTCAAGGAGGTGGGGGAATATTTAACTTTCTCAGACAGAAAGACACCCAGAAAAGCTTCACAAGAAGCTGGGCTCTAAACAGTGTAGAATACACCAAGTAGACAAGGGAAAGAGAAGGCATTTGAGCAGTCAGAGATTTAATAAGAGACCCACTCAAGAGAGTAAATGAGGTAAGTTTAGTGAAGGAACTGTTTATGGCAGTGTGAATACAATTAAGAAAAGCCAAAAATGATGGAAAAGTTTTCAAAATGAGGAGTTACCAGGACCCAGAGAGAGTAGCCACAGATTTGAAAGATAGCTATAGTAAGTACAAAGCCTGTGGTAGATCTTTCTAGAACTCAGCCAAGCCACAGACACTACACAGAAAAGCAGACAGGAAAATAAACATTCAGATTTTGATCTGTCTCTGATCTGCCATTGTTACGGCTTGTTTCTCGATGTCCCCACAAAGCCTCATGCACTCATAGGTGACATTTTCAGGGGCGACTGGATCTAGGGTGTGTGAATATAGATTAAGAGTGTATGATAACTAAATTAGTTTACTGATACATTTATTATAGTTCTGGGTGTGGCAAATAGAAAGGCCGATCCTGGGTGTGAGCAACACCAACGAGTAAGCTTACTGCATGGATGGAATATAAAGGAGGAAAAGAGGGAAGACAGCCTTGCTGCTTCCTACCTGCCACCCTGTCCTCTGTGATGACCCTCTTGCATGCCACTCTGCCTCACAGCCAGCCAACAATGGACTGCAACCTCTACAAAGTGTGAGCTAAAATAAACCTTTCTTTTGTTGACTTGTTGGTTCTGGGTATTTTGTTTCAGCACTGACGAAGTAACAAAGACAACCATCCCCTGCTATGTCTTCAGCTGTCCATATCCAATAATAGTCCAGAAAAGAAGGAGCCATTAAGTTTAGGCTCTGGAAAACAAGGAGATGGGTGGAAAATGGGTCTGTAAAAGAAAAATGGGAAGTCTCTATATATTCATCTTAATTTTCCTGTGAACTCAGAATGCTACCAAAAACAAAAGTCTATTTGTTTATGTATATGGTACTAAGCATAGACCTCACAGCTTCACACATACTACGCAAGTACTCTACCACTAAGCTACATCTTTAGCCCAAAAATCTATTTTAAAAAAGTAGATATGAAGGAGAGATGAAATGGTGACATAAAAGCTGGCCATGAGGTCCAGCCTCCCCAGGACCTAGAATCCAGACATCTGGAAAACAACGATTTGATAAAGAAAAAAAAAGTAGTCACATAATATTTGTGTCTATATTATAATTATAGATCTCTTTTCTCTTGTTGAGAATGATACAGCTGTAGAATTTCTTGGTTCTTATGCTATGACAATATCAAGTTTGTCTCTTAATCTATTAATGCTGGTGATTTTACTGCTATTGCTAGGATGTCATAGTTGTTGCTATTAACTGGTTTTTACTGCAGGCTTATGTCTTATTTGAATTTGTATCAGCAATACTGTCATTCATTTATAGAGAACTGGATGCTAGGCCAAATACTCTCCCCTTCTCAAATTGATGAAGCAAGGAGGACTTTGTAAGAGAGGCAAAGGCCTACAGTTATCTATGCTCAGAGTGCATTGATGGAAAGCAAACACTAACCAAGGAGATCTTCATATTAGCAGCAAAGTCTTTTCATCATAAATGACTGCAACCTTCAGTGTCTGCACATGCGCCCATGCATGTGTGTGTGCACACACAGGGGTACGTGCACGATAATACACCAAAACCTGTGGGACACAGTACAATCAGTCTAAAGAGGTAAATTCATAGCTGTAAACCCTCAGAAAAATGAACTGAACAAAAATAAATAATCTAATCGTGCACCTCAATGTCCTAGAAAAAAAGAACAACCCAAATCCAAAGCCAATGCATGGAAGTGAACTATAAAGATCAGACTAGAAATTAAAGAAAATTGGATTGAAAATATAAAGAATCAATGAATCAAGTAGAAGATTCTTTGAAAGAATAAGCAAAACAGACAATCCCTTAGCCAAACTTACCAAAGAAGGAACAATCAAGATGAATGTAATTAGAAGTGGAAAAGATGAAAACAAATGGACAGCATAGGAATCTGGAAGATTACTAGTAACTGTTTCAAAAACCTATACTCCGATAAATTAGAGAATCTAAAGGAAATAGAAAATTTTTTAAATAAATATAAATCACCAAAACTGAACCAGAAAGATATTTCCAATAGCAGGAAATAAAATAGAAGCAGTAATAAAAATATACCTACTGATAACAAGCCAAGGATCCAATGAATTCAATTCATACATCTACAAAAACTTCAGGGAAAATATAATAATGTCAAAGTCCCTCAAACTCTAATGAACCTGAAAGGGAAAGAGTAGTCCCAAAGTCATTCCTGGAAGCCAGCATTATTGTGATTCTAAAACCAAACAAGGACCCAACTATAAAAGAAAATTAGTGGTAAATCTCTAGTAAACATAGGGGTTAGGAGATATAGCTCGGTGGCAGGGTGCTTGATTTGAGTGTATAAGGTCCTAGGTTCCACCAGTACCTCAGAAAAAAAAAAAAAAGGAATGATCAACAATGTCAAGTATTGCTGTTTGTTCCAATAAAGTGAGGACAAGAGAAAGAACTGGATTTAACATAAAGAAGTTATTTGTGATCTTGTTTGTGATATGTTTCATTGGGTAAAGAATTTGTTTGGTTGTGTGTTGGTTTGTTTGTCTGTTTCAACACTGGAGATATTGATTTAGTGAGAGAAAAATTGCGGATATTATTAGAGAAGAAAATGACTAGAGCAATGAACTTGATTAGATAAAAAGTAGTAGAATATAGCACACAAATGTAGCGAGCAAGACAATGACATGAAGGAAGGAAGAATATGTAGACACAAGTAGGTTGTAGATGTGATGGTGGGATGGGTTGCAGACGTGATTATTTCCTGTCTGCTCCCGTTTTCTCAGTGAAATAAGAACCAAGATGAGCAGCTGAGAGGAAGACCCAGAAATCTGATGATAGGGAAGGTCTAAAATGGCCATCCAGAAGAATTAGGAAAAAAGATGAAAGAAATGTAGTGAAATTGAAGGGTAACACTGAGAGTCTTCTTGAAGAGAGTGGTCATGAATTTGATGTGAGATTTGTCAGAAAGATTTGAAGAATTTGTCCAAACTCACTCAGCCTCTGGGATGGGTTTGGAATAGACAGTTGGATTTCACCAGGACTTGATTTCTATCATTCCAATCTAATGAAGACGGGGGAAAGTAGATTTAGGTGAATGTAAAAGAAAAAAGTGATCTAGCAGCTGAGCTGCACGAAAAAGAAGATGAGGATACTAGGGGGGCTGAGGGACAGTCCGCTACAGTTTGGCACATAATTTTTGTTGTTAATTTTTGGCATATAAGGTCTTAAAAGCATTCATTGTTTTAGCAGATAATTAGTTGCTACTTGTCTTGTAACCGTGCTCTCATAGTTGAGTTTCTCAAAACCACTAATCTCTCATCACCATCCACAAGAATAAAGTAGAAACATTTTTATAAAACTTTCATACTGCATCTGTCTCAGTGATGCGCATTATCTGTTACCACACTAAGGACTCCAATATTTTTGCAGCTGGGAAATCACATGGACTGATTCATTGGGTTGTGGCATTACTTATTCAGGGCTCTTTTCATGTAATAAAAGATACATTCCAAAAACAAGTATTTCATATAATGTATTTTGAGAAATACTAACTTGGAAGCGATGTGAAGTATTCGAAGCTGAATTTTAAGACAACATTTTTCCTGGGTCAGAGTCACCGTAGCTTTTCTCCAAGGCAGTATGTGTGACAGAACACACACACTCCTCAGACCATCTTGCTGTGCTACAGCAGAGCTAGCCCACAGAGACTGGGATTTTCTTCAGTTCTCCTGGTGCCAGATAAACTCAATACTTCCAGTAGGGC
This sequence comes from Petromus typicus, assembly GCA_004026965.1. NCBI lineage: Eukaryota > Metazoa > Chordata > Mammalia > Rodentia > Petromuridae > Petromus > Petromus typicus. The sequence goes on along the minus strand of PVIR01002279.1, from coordinate 31,249 downwards.
TGATTCCCTACTACTCATTTAGCTGCTGCACTTTGATTTTTTTTTTCAATAATTCAAAAGACATTGTTGTGACAATGCACTAGAAACAGCATGACAGTTTATTAACCACTGATTTGAGTCAGGCACCATGCTTGGCATTCTGCCTATACTGTTTTGCTCTTTACAGCACTACTTGGAAAAGGTATACATTGTCATAAACATTCAGGAGAATTATCAGCCACTAGTCTTCTTTAGGAACTTGTTGCCTGGAAGAAGGGAAATAGGTTTAGCTTGTAACAAGCAATGTGTTTGTCACAAACAGATGTGAAGCTCTAGGAACATTCACAGAATCCAAATATCAGAGCCAAAAGGAACCTTAGAGATCAATTTATTTTGGAAAAACTATTGTGTTCCTTACTGAAGTTACTATGTAAATGGTCTCAGGAGAGTAGGATTAAAAAATCTGACTATAACTGCCTTTGCTTTGATTTCATTAGAGCATATGAAGTGATACTGTTACATGAACTAAAGCTTACAGAACATGCTTAAAGCCAGCAATGTTGTAATTGATTATTGGCTGGAACTGTAAATGAGTATTTGGAGTTGGATCTGTGCTTCTGTATTGTAAAACCTTGACTTCACAAGAATATGATGTTTGGGCCAGGGATTTAGCTCAGTGGTTCTGGGGCTTGCCTTGCAAGTGCAAGGTATCAAATTCTATCCCCAGTAACCACATACAACAATGCCAGGCATGGAGGCTCACACTCATCAGCAATCAGTACCACATACCACAATGCCAGGAGTGGTGACTCACACCTGTAATCCCTGCACTCCGGAGGCAGAGGTAAGAGGATTGCTGTGAGTTCAACGCTGATTTCAGGATCAAACTGAACTACAAAGGGAGATCCTCTCTCCAAAACACACAAAAAAGAAAGATATTGGGTCAGGAATATAGCTTAGTGATTTGGGCATCTGCCTTGTAAGCGCAAGATCCTGAGTTCGATCCCTGGTAATCACTTACAACAATGCCGGGCAAGGTGACTCACGCCCACCAGTAAAAAGAACCACATACCACAGTGCCGAGCGCGGTGGCTCACGCCTGTAATCCCGGCACCTGGGAGACAGAGGCAGAATTGCTGAGCTCAAGGCTGACTTTAGGACCAGCCTGAAATTACAAAGTGAGACCTTGTCTGAAAAAAACTAAAAAAAAAGAATGCAATATTTCCCTAATGCAGATGTATATCAGAATTTATTCCAGAGATGTATTTTTAAATATAGGTTCCTGGGCCCATCTTAGGAAATAATAATTCAGTTGGCCTGGTACAAGGACAAGGAAGTTGACATTTTTAATAAACTCCTTGAATGACAGAAGATTACTACTGTAGATTGTCTTCACACTGACCACAATCTGAGAAGCACATCCCCAGTAATACTCTGCTCATAATCAAGGTGTCAGTAGCTCATTGTTGTTTTGTGATTTAAGGGCAATTTCCCTGAAATGACACTGCCTTGTAAGCACAGGAACTCCTTTTTCTGGATTTTCATTTTTCTACAGAATATTAGCCTTAATGTGATAATGAACCCTTAGAAGTACCTTCTTCCTTGTGGTTTGGTAGCAAAGATAGACTTAGAAACAAGCACAGTAGATGGTAGGAAGAATCTTTCTAATATATAGTACTGAGATAGATACAACTCTCCTCCTGCAAGCTTTTATAATCAGACATTCTTCCTTATACTCAAAAGTGTGTGCCATCTCTCTATATCATGGTCATTTACAAAGAAAATTAATGGGCACAGCTAGTTATCTCTAGGATACATTGAAGAGATCTTGATCTTAGATCCAATTCTCAATTTTGGGGTCCCAAAACTCATTCTAATCAGTTTTAACCATGAAGTGATCAGGATCTGGAAGAAAAATGATGTGCTCTCTAAACTCATGAAGCAATATGTTAGAAGCCAAAATATTAACTTATCCATTCATCTTGATAATTAACTATAAAACAAACTTATATCAACCAATGTGTCCTCTTCCTAATAGGAACATTTAAGAAACCAAACAAAAACAAAAAATTATCTGGTGAAAGCAGCACACGTTAGTGGGAAGGATCAGCATTTGGGAGTCAGGCTGATCTAAGCTAGACTCCCTGCCAGGCTCTCTACAGTGGGTTTCATAGTGTACCCTAAAGGATGTGTCCAGCTGGAAGCTCAGAATGTGACTTGATTTGAAGTATGCATCTTCCCAGATAAGTAAGAATCGCAACAAGACTTCATCCTAGATTAGAGTAAGTCTTAAATAGAAATCCTAATGTCCTTACAAGAGACAAAGAGGACAGAAACAGGACAGCAGCCATGCTGAGACAGAGGTGAAAATAGGAGAGGTAAGAGCACAAGCCAAGCAACACCTGGAGTCATAGAAGTCAGGAAGAGGCAGGGAGCACAGTCTCCCCTCACCCCTGTGGAGTGAGCACAGCACTGACAACACCTCCATTTCAGAGTGCAGGGCTCCAGAACTGCAAGAGAATAAATTTCTGTAGTTTGAAGTCACTAAATGTGTGACCATGTGTTATGGCAGTGACACACACACACACACACACACACACACACACACACACACAAACTCATATAACCCTCATTTCATTTTATGAATTTGAGTGATTCACATTACCCCTCTGAGCCTCAGTTCCCTCCTCTGAAGATGAGGCTCATAGAAGAACTCTATGAAATCACAGGATTGCTGTGAAAATTAAATAAGAATATTTATGTAAATTACTTGGCTCAGTGTAGACACTTTTCATATGGTATTGTTGTAACTGGTGAGTGAAAGGTTCTATAGGGAATGAAATGATTGAAAAAGATGGAGTCATGTAGTTTATGCAGTCTGATGCCACCACCGATTCCCATATCAGAATGGTAGTAAATGCATCAGAAAGTCACTGCACAGACCAAGAAAAACAACTTGGCCTTCAACTGATTTTTTATTTTTGTTTCTACAAGGATGAAACAAATTGTTTGTATATATCATGACATCACAAATGCCTTCTCGATTTCGACTGACTCTCCAGCCATAGCACTTCAAAGGCTACTGTGGCATTTTCCACTGATGACATTTTACAGCACTGCCTCTTAATGGCACAGAGGAAAGCTACTTATCTTATCAGTAAACATTTTTCTGTCAGCAGCCAGTCCCATCTCTATACTGTGCAACTTTTTTTTTTTTTTGTCAGTCAGCTGACGTACTTGAAAGTTACATTTTTCTGTCCTGTATGTTGACCTCAACTCTAGAATTAAGGACCTCATTTCCTGTCAGTCTGTAGCCCTCTGCCTTCATGTTTTCCCAGAACTTCATGAATTTATAGTGCTTTATCCACTTTCTTGCCAATCTATTTGTAAACAGAGAATTCCTTAGTTTGGTGGTTGTGGGGCCTTGATCGAATGACTTCAGCTTTTGGCACCTCAGCTCTCTCAGCTGGAAAGTGATGATAACAATAGTATTTCCTTGTAGTTGCTTTGTTAGAAAATAAATACGTTAATATATACAAGCTCTTGGCATAGTGCTACAAGCATAGTGAATGTGTGAAGAAGTGTATGAAACAGTGAAAGCGTGAATGTGCATTTTTAACAGGAAGGAATACAACAAAGAAATATTTTGTGCCTATAAGAGATCCAGGAAAGGATGAAAAAATAGTAAGAACTGGTGAATACTCTGTTTACCATATTTCTTACCACGTGATTCCTTCTAGTGAGAGTACTTGAAAGCTGAAGTTTGTCAGAGCAAACCATTCACATCGAATGCATGGAAGGAAAATAAGATCTCGTAGCAGTAACAGCTGTTTAATTTCTGAGAATACTTAAAATATGATGAAGTGTTGAAAAATGTAGAGCTGTGGATAAAAGTATTGCTATCGCTTGTTTTAAATTAATTAAATACTATATTTTGTCATTATAGTTTTAGCAGAGTGTTTGAGTTATTATTGTTATTAGAGAGTCTGAGTCAGGAGGCTTGAATAGACAAACGATAACATTAAAGGAGGTCAGATGAAATTTCACATATCAGGACAGTAGTTGTACAGGTGATGAAAATGAGTTTTGCTTCAATGGCATGCTTAAATTGTAGCACAGGGATGAGGGGGAAAGGAAGCAAGGAGAACTGATAGGTTAGATAAATCTATATGTACTATCAGATAGTTTTCATAGTACAAGAGAATAAAACAGGGAAGGCAGATACAGAATAAGGAGAAGACACTTGCGATTTTCAATGGAGAAGTCAGGAAAATCCCACTGAGTAAGACATATTTGATCCAACATCTGAAGGAGGTGAGAGAGTGAGTTATATCAATATACATGTTGTATACAAAGTTGTGGAATTTTGCGATTGTTGTGTGTGAGATGGGAAGCAGTTGAAGGCGCTTTGTGCAGAGGTGTGACATGAAATGACTTTCATATAATAAAATTAATCTGGTTTCTAAAACCAATGAGAGAATAATAGGTATGGGTAAGATGACAAAGCCAGAAATAGGAAGAATACCTGACAAGCTACTACAATATAAACTAGGAGGTAGGTCACTGGGACATAATAACAATGCATGTGATCAAACTTGGTTAAATTCTATGTATATTCTGAAAATAGACCCAATAAGATTTACTGTTAGAATAAATGTAACCTGTGAAAGAATGAGAAAATTTAGGAATGACTCCTAAAGCCTTTGATCTGAGCAACTGGAAGAAGGCGTTGCTATTTAGTGAAATGTAAAAGAAATGTGAGGAGTAGATTTTGTCTAGTAAAGCAGGAAACCTGGAGGTAGAGAAATCAAGCATTAGGTTTTAGACATGGGTCTACTGAGCAGGCAGTTGGATATAGAAATGTATTGAGGAGCATGTTTGAGATACAAAGCTTGGAGCCATCAGAATACAGAGGAATTTTAAGCCATGAGAATGGAAACATCAGCAGAAAGAGAGCGAATAGAAAAGATCTAAGCCTTTAAGCCTTCTTCTACCTTTCAACTCTAGAATCAGTGCACTAACAAATCCTATCAGTTCTTTCTCTGTACTGTCTCTCAATCCAACATTTTCTTTCCATTCCTACTGTCACTATCCTATCCCAGGATCTCATCCTGTCTCATCTAGTCGTTTGCAATACCCTAATTGGCTCTTTTGTGTCTAAGTGTTAGCTCAAAACTCATTTCATCTGTCTCTTCCCTTGCAAAGAAAATCTCTCTACTTCTCCTGAATCCTCATTTTAAAAGAAGGAAATCATCATTCCTAGCCATTCATTCAAATTTGAAGCCTGGAAATTCTCTTCTCTTTCTCTCTTCTTTTTTTTCCCTCCTCTCCAAGTGCAATCTGTTACCAAGCCCTGTCATTTTCACCTCCAAAATGTAAGTCAATTCTGCCTTTCTTTTCTTTTTTGCACCATTTATTTTTTTAATAGCAAAACATTTACATAGTATTTTATTTAACCATGAATATTTCCAATATGTCAAAATTACATTGCTTCTAAACCACTTAAAGATATGATGAAAATATTGAGATGTCAGTTTAACGTTTGGGTGGGGACATGTCTTGGTCCACCTGGGCTGCTGTAACAAAATGCCTTAGACTGAAGAGCACATAAACAACAACAGTATTAGAGGCTAAGAAGCCTTCAGTAGATCCTGTGTGTGAGTAGGGCTGCCCTCTGTCTCATGGATGGTGTTTTCTCCTGAGGCCTTTGGACGAGGGAAAGGCCAAACCAGCTCCCTCAGGCCTGGAATCAGTAAGAGCACTGACCCCATTTGTGAGGCTTCATGCCCATAACTTAACCATTCCCCTCCCAACTCTACCAGTTTTTTTTTTTAACTGATTGGGTTTGTTGTTTTGTTTTTGTTTTGAGACAGAGTCTCACTTTTTAGTTCAGGCTGGCCCTGAACTCACTGTGTAGCCCAGGCCAGCTTTGAACTCACAGCAATCCTCCTGCCTCTGCCTCCTGAGTGCTGGGATTATAGGCATGAGCCACCACGCCGGGCATTGTGGCATGTGGTACTCATTGCTGATGAATATGAGTCACCATGACTGGTATTGTTGTATGTGATTACTGGAGATCAAACTCAGTACTTTGCACTTGAACCACTGAGCTAAATCCCTGGCCCTTAAATTGAATTTTTTATTGGTACATTTTACATACAATCATGATCACACTCAGTATTAAGCCCCAGCTCTTTATCACACTGGGGAATAGGTTTTTGTCGCTGTTACAGTCACTTTAATACAAGATATTGTTATCTCCCACATGAACAAGGAAAATAACTGCTCAACTACTTTTCTTATCTCTGTTCTTGTCCATACTGTTGCCAGTAGGATCTAAGACAAAGATATGTGTATTTTGCCTACTTATTCTCTAGGTCCAATGAATAAAATTCAAATACCTTCATAATTTGTCCACAACTTCTTTCTTCAATATTATCTGCCCCAGGCCTTGTGGAGCAAAAATCCCTCCATTTTATTTCTGTGACCTTGTCAGTGGTGGCTAGATTTATCCTAATCACGATACCATACCTTAAAACAAGCCTTCCTAAGCATATTCTAAGTGCCTGAAAGTATGAGTCTTCCCCTCTACCCTTAGCCAAGCCCAGGATAGTGCAGCTGAAACCCCAAACATTTTTGCTTTTGTGCTCCAAGTCACTTCTTCACTGGCCAGAATATACTTTCAAATATTATGTTTTTCTCAGTGTACCATGAAATGAAAAGATTGGAAAGGACTGCATTAGTGCATACCATATCCCTAGCTTGAAAAATGTTACTTTATTCTCCCCTCTAATTTCTAAGCAACCTTCTATGCCATTTGAAGATCTACTTTACTTATAAACTCTCATTGAGCCCCCAAATTCCTATATGATCTTCTCAATCACTTATTTAGCACTTAGTATACAGGTACCTGTACTATTATTAAACATTTTATCTGTTATCAGTTCCTTGAGAGCAAGGATATTTCTACTGACCTTTCTCCCCGCTCATGCTTACAGTAAGGCACTCAATATACTGTTACAATATTAGTGAAGGAACAGATAGATGAATGAATGGATTTGTAAATTCCATTAGATAGAAAAATGGAAAAAGAATTTCAGAACCTGGATTCTAGCCCCCTTTGCCACTAGCTTGTGTGAGATAATAGACAGGTTATTTATTTTAGTTCCATCATTCACAAAGTAGGACCAAAGCTTTTCATCTCCACCTCCTGAAATGAAATGGGAAAATTATTTGGACAGTGAAAAGGTCATGTTTTGTATGAGTAATGCCAAAGAAAACTGAAGGATGAAGATGAAACTCAAAGACACACACACACACACAAAAAAAACACTTGGGAAGGCATAGGTGAAGACAAAGCCACAGGCTCAGGGAAATTGGTAGACTTGCCAAGAGGTGATTGAAAAAAGATGATGAGCATAAGAGAAAGGAAATTTCTGTACTGTGAAACACTATAACATAACCACGAGATCTAGACTGCCTGAACTCAAAAGTGGGCCACTGCACTCACTCTGTGTGACTTTGAACATCTCTTGTAACAACTCTGAATTTTAGTTTATCTGCATTATAGAAATAAAAGTAGTACTCATTTACGTAGAATTGTCAGATTTAAAAGAGTTAATGATTGCACAGTACTTAGAGCAGTGTAGATCAATGCCTGGTATATAAAGCACTATAGAAAGTTATGCTGGATTAAATAATGGCGTTGCTACTCTTTGCCAGCCAGGAAGTACTCCATCACAGTAACTGGAATTTCCACCTTGAGCCTGAGTGGAGCACATACAAGCTCTGAATCGCTTCCCAGTGAGTTTGTTCCCTGCCCAAGTTCCACAGCCTTGTCTTCTGAGCCTGGCTTATTATATCGCCTAAATGACACTGGGCTTGCAGCCTACAGATGCTTCCCTATTTTCTAGCTTTTTCCAAAGCTTGATAGAGTTCATTGTGAGGATAGATAGGAATGAATTAATAAACTTCAAAACAAATAAAAACAGTGTAATTTAACCCTTAAATAATGGCTCTGAGCAGGGTATGGTGGTATATGGCTATAATTCTAGCAGGCTGGAACACTAAGGCAGGAGAACTACAAGTTCAAATCTTATCTGGGAAAATCGTATATCAAAATAGAAACAGTGAAGTAGAAAGGGCTGGGAATGTAGCCCAATGAGAAAGGCTGGCTTAGACGGCCAGTACTGCATGCTCATGTGCGCGCGCGCGCACACACACACACACACACACACACACACACACACACACACACACACACACGAGTCATGGTTTTACAGTCAAGCAAAAGAGGGTTTGAAACAAGGCTTTGCAAATAATCAGGTGGATGACTTTTGGACACACAAATGAACCTCTCTGAGCCTTGGCTTGCTCATCTATAAAATGAATACAGATGATTTACAGCATCAAGTGAGAAAATGGACATAAGATTTCAGTATAGGGTCTAGCTGTGCTAAGCCTTCAAAAGGTGCTAGCTCTTACCATTAATAATCACTAGGAATACACATCTTGATTGTCCTAGCTGTGGGAATGTCATTTTAATAGTACTATAGCCCCCACCCCAATTCATCTTTCTATTTGCCCCTTCTAAACTAGAAAGATATAAAAAAAATCTGAGGCCAATAAGTTAAGAACACTCTATATTTTATACTGCATTTGGTATTTATGTCTGATTTTTTTTAAAAAAGATATAAAAAGGAGAAACTCTAAGTCAGCCACAGATTTCAGTATGTCTGCTAACGCTTCAAAGTGTGGTATTATCAGCCAAGGGCGAACATCAAAATCACCTATTTTTATTTATAATTTCATTAAAGAGAATTTTCCTTATAAAATGGCAAAGAAATATTTTTCAAAGTACGCACACTTGCATTTACCTAAAAATATTCCTATTTGAAAGAAATCTCTGTTGGGAAACAGGACCACACAAGTATGTTTTGTAAAATTGCTTCAAATGATTTGGGCTAAGTACCACTGCTCTGAGAGAGAGGCCAGAAAGTGAGCTTGAGGAGAAGGTCAGGGTCCTGTTCTGAGGAGATAAACACGAAGGACAAGCAGGACCACAACACCTCCCACGTGAAGTGTGTGTGCAGAGACATGCCCTGCGCTCTCTGGGGAGAATACAGTGTTTTCTCCTCCGTGCACTAATGACAGAGAACTTCTCTCTTATAGTTGCATAAGCATCATCCTTGGCACAATTGAAGAGTTGTACTAGGAATTTCTATTCTGTGAAAATGTGACTATATTTAGTGACTATTAAATATGTCATGCTTAGAGATCCAATACCATTTAATGTCTAAGGCAAGGAATAACAAACACCATAGAGTTTAATTATATTTCATCCACATGTTTATTCCAAAAGCTGTTTGTGGACAAAAAATGACCTTGATTGTGATTGTTGATGACTGCTCTTGCATTTCACAAGAAAGTCTCTCAAATGGCTATATTAAAAATAAAAATCAAATCAAATTGAAAAGTGTACAACCCTAACAAATTATGAAATAACTGTTGAGATATACATTTTACATAACATATATTTTATAGCAACTTTGGATACATATTTAGAACTATCCAGTACAACTAGTTGCATACATATGTATATGTAATTCACATAGATATACACATATATATGTATATGTAATTCATATGCATACATATATATGTATATGTGATTCATATATATATATATATATATATATATATATATATATATATACAGTTACTGTAAAACATATTGAATGTACCTACATTACTTTGGAGGCTTACCAAAAGCATAGATTTTTTTCCACACAATATCTCAAAATTTTAAAATAAAATTTTATATAAATCTTTCAAATATAAATAGAACGTTGGATGGGGATTTAGCCCAGTGGTTCCAGTGCCTGTCTTGAAAGTGCAAGGACCAGGGTTCGATTCCCGGTAACCACATACAATACTGCAAGTGGAGACTCACACCCAGCAGCAATCAGTGCCACATACCACAGTGCCGGGCGTGGTGGCTCACGCCTGTAATCCCAGCACTCGGGAGGCAGAGGCAGGAGGATTGCTGTGATGTGAGTTGGAGGCTGAGCACAGGGCCAGCCTGAACCACAAAGCGAGACCCTGTCTCAAAAAATTAAATAAATAAATAAATAAATAGAATGTGAAATTTCACATATATGTGATCTGTATTAATGAGTGTATTTTAAAGTAAAAATACTGAGTTCTCGGGCAGGGGAGTTAGGTCAGTGGTTCCGGCGCCTGTGTTGCAAGTGCAAGGACCCGGGTTCAATCCCCGGTAACCACATACAATACTGAGTGTGGAGACTCACGCCCAGCAGCAACCAGTACCACATACCACAGTGCTGGGCGTGGTGGCTCACGCCTGTAATCCCAGCACTCAGGAGGCAGAGGCAGGAGGATCGCTGTGATGTGAGTTGGAGGCTGAGCTCAGGGCCAGCCTGAACTACAAAGTGAGACCCTGTCTCAAAAAAAACCTAAAAAAAAAAAAAAAAAAAGAAAAATACTAAGTTCTCATTTTCGTATTTATAATGGTTTTAATAGTACAATGAGTTATTGCCCCAAAATGAAGATTTTTTAAAAAATAACTCTGAAAAAGTTAATAAATTTATTTCAATACTTAACACAAAAATTCCAAATTTATAGTGGGGGTGAGATGACAGCTTGTTGTGGTTGTAACCTGCATTTGCTTGATGAATAATGACAGTGGACATGTTTTTGTTTGCCATTCATCTCTTCTTTTGAAAAATATCTGTTCAGACACTTTGCCTATTTTTAATTGGCTTGTTTTCTTGTTAGTGACCTGTTTGTATAGCTTATAAATTTTGGATATTAGTTCCTTATCCGATGTATGAGTCAAGATGTTCCCCCTGTCAATAATTCGTTTCTTTAAGATTGCTTCATCTCCTTGTTTTTTTTAATTGAGTTCCTTGATACATTTTAGGACTACATGATGATCACATTCCTCATTGAAAATCTGACTGAAAAGTAATAATAGGGCAAGGAGGAGCACAGAGAATTCTCTCCTACCTTATGCCTAAAGATGTGGTGCCACATACAAAAGACAACCTAGATAGAGATCCTTGTCCCACTAACACATTCAGCAAGTAATAGAACTTCTATTTGACTCAGTTTTTTCATATGGAAAAATAGGGCTGATGAAAATAGTAATGATGATGATACCTATCTCATAGGGTTTTTGTGAGAAATAAATAGTAATTATATATAAAAGTGCTTAGAACAGTATGAACATACTTAGAACAATCTGTGAAACCATAATAAACTATGTACTTGGTTACTGGTGGTGTCTGGAGGTAGAGCCTTTGGAAGCCCATTGGATTTTTCATGTGAGGAAAGTTGGATTATGACAACTAAGAGTTTTATCAACTTGAGTAAGAAATGCCTATCTGATTGGTTTAGTACAGTTCTGGGTATAAACTGACTGATGAACTTACTTGAAGAGGGGACACCCACCCTGGGCGTGGGTGGCACCTAGCCAACCCACTTGTATCCTGGCTGAATGAAAAGGGAATGAAGATGGAAGCCTTGCTTCTGCCTCTTTGAAGGAGCTTCAGGCTTTGCCACCGTCTTTGTATGTGCTTCTCCGGGCTTGGAGTACATATTCATCAGCCTTCTAACACATACCCATTGGCTTCCTGCTACAGATTCCAGTGAGACTCTGTAGTGAGCTCTAGGTCTTTCACCTTTGAGTGAACACTTCAGCTTTCTAGTGTACAGATGGCCCTTTAGCATTCTTCCACATGTACTCTGTAGTTGACCACTGTAAGCATGCCTTGTAAGATATGTATGTATATGTTCTAGTGAACTCTGACACATCTGGAAAAAGGCTCATGCCAGAACCTGACCACACTGGCAAGCTGACTTCAATCTCTGACTTCTTGATCTCCAGAACTTGAGAAATAATCATGTAAGCCACTCATTCTATAGCATTCTTACTATAGTAGCCTGAATACACTAAGAGATGCTACACGGTATCTGGCAAATTAATCTCTCTGAACATGGGTTTTTCATTCTAAATGGGAAACAGAAACTATCGTGAAGAATTATTACAGTACACTCCACAATTCCTGCCAGAAACCTTGCATAAAATAAATGCTGAACATGTGGAAACTTCTATTGTTGTTGCTTTACTTAAATATTCTTATGTTGAGAACAAGGTGCTATCACTGAGATTCTCCTAACCATTTCACAGTTCAGGCCTTGGCATGCTAAGAGCCAGTTTTATGAGGGGCTTCCATTAGAAGATATTGTTTCCAATTCTAAAGGCAATATATACTTGTAAGAAATCCAGGTTTTTCAAAGTTATATAAGGAAGTATAAAATTCTAATTGCACTCATTTTACAATTCCTCTTCTCAGGGATGGTAATAATTACAATAATTTCTACTCAGACCTTTTTATTTGCATATACATACATATATGTGAACTTATGCATAAGAACACACACATACATATATTTCCACATAAATCACACATATATATTGTTTTCTAATTCTATTCAATAGTGTGTTATGACATCTTTCTATTTGAGCATGTAAAGATCTTCCTCATTCATTATAATAATCATTTTCTTCAGTAATATATAGGATGAATTCATGAGTTAATTTTTTAAAAATTTCCAATTATTGCTCTCAGGATAGTATCATGATCCTGCAATTACAGCGTACCCGACACACATACTTCTATGTAACAATACATTATGCAAATGTGCAGTTCAAAACAAATTCATAGTTTGCATGGATCATGAATGTTTTGCTGAATTTTAGCTTGCAGGGAAGGGGAGAAAAGCTAAGTGCACAGGCAGAAAGGGACATGTTCAGGTAGATCAGGAGGAAAGACGAGCCATCTAAATTACTACCAGCTTTTAAATTTTGTTTTCCTGATGGGTTCTGATATTGAAAGACGAAATGAAAAAAGAAGACTAGAGGACTGGAGATTTAGCTCAGCGGTTCCGGCGCCTGTCTTGCAAGCACAAGGAGCTGGGTTCGATCCCCGGTAACCACATACCACAGTGCCGGGCATGGTGGCTCACGCCTGTAATCCCAGCACTAGGGAGGCAGAGGCAGGAGGATCGCTGTGATGTGAGTTTGAGGCTGAGCTCAGGGCCAGCCTGAACTACAAAGCGAGACCCTGTCTCAAAAAAAAAAAAAAAAAAAAAAAAAAAAAAAAAAAAAAAAAAAAAAAAAAAAAAAAAAAAAAAAAAAAAAAAAAAAAA
>PVIR01002279.1:7857-17937 GCA_004026965.1 Petromus typicus | reverse complement strand
ATAATCTTTTGTATTGAGAAACTACTGTAATAATCTTTTACACTGGGAAGTACTATGAAAATTATAGTCTTTTTGATGAAAAACTGCCCCAAATAGCTGAAAAATGGCCAAAAAAGATAACCATGTATTCAAAATGATTACAATTACATAAATAAATTCACAAAATAGAACTTAAAATTAATGTTTCCAAAATAAGCAAAATATACTGTGTCAGTTTTTAACAGGCCGAACTGTCTATGTGCTAGCGAAAGGTGTCAGAATTCTAAGGAAGTGTTCACAAAGTTCAAACGTGTCGTGACACTGAAGCAATGTGGTTATAATAGAAGACAATGTGTGTATCAATGTAATCATGTATATGGACAGAAATGTCACTCTAATATCTTAGCAAGATGTTATAATCAAAGCAGTTGGCAATTAGAAATCATAAAGCCTTAACCCTCACAGAATTTTTGGTATAAGCACCTCTGACAGCACATAGAACTGTTGTAAGATACTTTGTGAAAAAGCTTTGTCAGTGATAATGCCTGCTCTCATGACATCTGGAAACAGCCGTTTTGCACCAAGAGACAGCAGTATGTCAAAGCCTGCCAAATACAGATAATAAGGTGCTTACCTATCATTAACAAAATTATGCTTTCCTTGTTGAAAAAGAGCTGCTCACATTGTGAGTAGAATATATTACAGAGGGAGCTATTGAAAATATCCTAGGAAGGGCTGCAATACAGTGATTCCCAGTCCTAAATTTGCCACTCTCTAGGGTGGATAAAATTATCCAGTGGATCATGATGAGCTTCTTGAAAACTTTTCAAAAGAAAATTAAATATGAACCACTTTAATTTTTAAAACTATATGCCATAGAGCATTTTGAAGAAAAGAGAGAGATAACATAGCAGCTAGCTAATAATAGCAGAGTGTTATAAACTCCCAGAAGGTTGGGAGCCAATGATAGTAAGACTGATATATTATGTGGGTTCTGTGGTAGCTTTTATAAATTCAGAGCATTCCACCAAGAAATGTCATCAAAATACTTACAATGAATTGTGTGAGTTCTCCGTGTGTTTCAAAAGTGACTACTCACAAAAATAGTAATGCATGAATTCTGTCTTCAAGTTTTGAATATATTTTACAGTTAAGAATTTCCAGAATGTCTAAAAATGTATTGTGATGTCAGCAACAGAATTATTTGTATACTGAGAAAACATCGATGGCATGCTATATGCCAGGTACTGAGACACAGTGCCTGCTAAGATGTTTGTGTCAGCAGTGTGTAAGAGCTGAGTTTGCTTGAATTTCTCTGAATGAGTGTTTTTAAATATCTTTAGTAACCTCATTCCAGTGAAAATAGAATCTTATTACGGTTTATTATTTCTTTGAGTACTAGTAATATTGGATTCTTTTGCATATTTATTGACCTATTATATGACTATTTGTAATTCTATTTTGAATAATCAGCTCATATGTCGAGCCTCCTTTTCTACTGGTTATTCTATTATTTATTTATAATGGCTCTTTATATACTGTTGTGTATTCTATCAGAAATTATTGTATTTGACTAGGAGCTTTGAGAGACAGGTAAATGTGCTCTGTAAGAATCAGGACACAAGTAAGTTAATGTCCAATATTGTATAAAGTCTACTGACAATTGGAATTATTTTGATGCTGTTCACATGACTTGTCTGATTTCAATCTAATTTTATGTACACAAAACAGGTCATGTTCTAGTCAAAATGATTCCAGATGGGTTCAGCAAGTATTACTGTTCAATAAACAATACAGAAGAACTTGGTGTACAGTCTTGTGAGGGACTTGATGCAAAACAAAACATAACAAAAACTAAAAAATATTACTAGAGTTGTCACTGTCAACTTCCACATCGTTCTTGAAGATGGAACTGATAGCATCTTTGGAACATTTCAGTATGGCATTTATTTAGAAAGATCTGTGCTGGCATCTAAGCCAAACTCTTGTCATCCTGCTTGAAAAAAAAAATAGCAGCATACATAATTAGGTCCTACCGCTTTGTGGATACAACAGCAATACTGACCTTTTCACAAGAAATGGCAGAAGCTAATTTGAAGCAATACTATTGGAGCTTAGTGACATGAGCCCTCGTTCTCAACGATAGATCAGGATTAAAATTATCATGGAATTATTTTCCTCATACATTATTAAAATCCTCTTAGTTGAGAAAAAGGAAATGTTTGCTGAGTGCCTAATATGTGCTTTAACATAAAATCTTTCTTCTAGTCCTCCTACTGATCTATGATACATGTATCCTCATTTCAATATAAGGAAATTATAATTCAGAGAAATCATGTGATTTTTTTCATGGCCACACTAGTAACTACTAAGTAGCAGAAATGGGAGCTGAGCCAGATTTTTGAGCTGTAAAGATCCACTGTGGTTTTAATTGTGCCACAACTATCCTGCTCAACCACACAGGAGGAGGCATGTAAATGCCACGAGTAGATTTGTGTTCCAATGCCTGTTCAACTTAAACTGTTTAAAATATCTGCTCAAGCTTTACAGAATGAAAATAGAGAATGACTGGGTTTCTGCTAATCAAAGTGTATGTAGTTTTTCTGACATTCAAAGTAAAGAACAACACCCCATATACACTTAAAACAGGTACTATTTATTGTGTGTTTATCATGCACTAAAATCACTTTGAATGCATTATTCCATTTAATCCTGGGGTGGCATCATCGTCAACATCATCATTATCACCATCATCATCATCATCGTCATCATCATCATGATGTCTCTTCAATATACAAGGCCCCCAAAATTAAGCAAGTTAGCCAAGTTCTCAATGGTAGTTAAATTGTGAGGTCAGCTCAGGTAAGCCAACACCTAAGCTGATTAACTTCAACACTGTTTTATTGCCTTCAACCAGAGAAAAATTCTAAATTGTCATTTTTTCCTTTGTTGAGCTTATTGACACATTTTAGGAAGACATTATGATCATATTCATCATTGGAAATTTGTACCTGTACATGATATATCTTGGTTCTCCTTTTTTCCCACTCCCCTGACCTCCCTACAACTCCCTCACCTCTCTACATATGTAAGCTTTGTTTCCATTTTTTCCTCTTTACCGTCAAATTTTTTCTTTCCCTTTTTGCTTTCCCCTGCCCCTCCCTCAGTTCCCTTTCCATTTTGAACAGTTTCTTCCTATTTTACAGTACCTTTCATGAATTGGGAACCTAATTTACACCTTCAGTTTCTCTCATTAGAGAAATGATACAATATTTACAAATCTGTGTCCTATTTATTTCACTGATGAGTACGGTGTCAAGGTACATCCATCCATTTATCTATAAATGTCTATAATCCATCATTGTTTATGGTATACTAATACTCTATTTTACAGAAAAACTACATCTTATTTGTCCATGCACCAATTGATGGGCTTTTGGGCTGCAGTTATTTGTTTGTATCTATAAATGTCTATAATTCATCATTGTTTATGGTATAGCAATACTCTATTTTACAGAAAAACTACATCTTATTTGTCCACGCACCAATTGATGGGCTTTTGGGCTGCAGTTGTTTGTTTGTATCTATAAATGTCTATAATTCATCATTGTTTATGGTATAGCAATACTCTATTTTACAGAAAAACTACATCTTATTTGTCCACGCACCAATTGATGGGCTTTTGGGCTGTGGTTGTTTGTTTGCTTGTTTGTTTGTTTAGCTTTTTGAGACAGGGTCTCTCTTTGTAGTTCAGACCGGCCCTGAAGTCATTATGTGGCCCAGACTAGCCTCGAACTCACAGCAATCCTCCTGCATCTACCTCCTGAGTGCTGGGATTACGGGTGTTAGCCACCACAACTGGCTTTGGGGCTTTTCTAAGATTTAGCTTTTACAAGCTTTGCCACTATAAACATGAATATGCATATGTCACTGTGGTATGATGTTTTTAATTCTTTCAGGAATATACCCAGCAGGGAGATAGCACAGTCAAGTGAAACCTCTAATCTTAGTTTTTTGAGGAATCTCCACACGGATTTCTACAGTGGTTGCACCAGTCTACATTCCCACCAATAGTGCAGAAGGGTTCCTTTCTCCCCACAGCCAACATCTGTTATTAGTTCATTTTTTGATAGCAGCCATTCTTTACGGAGTGAAATGGAATCTCAGTGTAGTTTTCTTCTGAATAACTTCAATGACCAGTGAGGTTCAATATTTTTTCGTGTTTCTTTGCTGCTTCTACCTCACTTGAAAAATGTTCATTTCAGATGTCCACTTTGGAATTGGGTTTTTGGATAGGGGAGCTGATTTTTTTTAAAGTTATTTATATATTCAAGATAGTAGTCCTTTGTCTGAGGAATAGCTGGTAAAAGTGTTTCCCACATTGCAGGTTGTCTTTTTGCTTTGTTGGTTGTTTGTCTTGCTGTGCAGAAGCTTTTTAATAAGATGAGATCCACACTGTTGATTCTTTCTGCTAGTTCTCATGTTACTGAGGTTTTGTTCATAAAACCTTTACCTACACCAATGTCTTCAAGAGTTCTACATAACCTATCTTGCAGCAGGTCAGTGTTTCTGGTTTACAGAATATTTAGATCTCTAATCCACTTTGATTTTAGTATAGTGCATGGAGAAAGAGATAGATCTAGCTTTAATCTTTGGCAAGTTGAAACCCAGTTTTTCCAGCATCATTTATCAAAAGGCTATCCTTCCTCCACTGAGAGTGTTTGACTCCTTTGTCAAAGATGACTTGACTTAGTATGCCTGCAGCTGTTTCTGCATTTTATAGTGTGTTTCATTGATCCTCAGATCTGTTTCTTTTCATTAACTGATTTATTACTCATTTCTTTTATCACTCAAAACTAACTTATAAGGATATAATTATAAAATCAGTTCAGTTATAAAGATATAGTTTATAAAACCATATTTAAAAGTTTTTAGGGGCCAGGGATTTAGCTCAGTGATTCTGGGGTCTGCCTGGAAATTGCAAGGTCCTGAGTTGGATCCCCAGTAATCACATACCACAGTGTGGGGTGTGGTGACTCACGCCTATAATCCAAGCACTCTGGAGGCAGAAGCAGAAGGATTATCATGAGCTCAAGGCTGGTGTGTACTAGATAGTGAGTTTGGGGCCAGCCTGAATTACATAAGCAAGACCCTATCTCCAAAAAAAGAGAAAGTTTTAAGCAGGGGATTTAGCTCAGTGGTTCCAGCACCTGCCTTGCAAGTGCAAGGACCCCAGTTCGATTCCCGGTAGCCACATACAAAAATGCTAAGTGTGGAGACTTGCGCCCACCAGCAATCAGAACCACATACCACAGTGCCCGGCATGGTGGCTCACGCCTGTGATCCTAGCACTCAGGAGGCAGAGGCAGGAGGATTGTTGTGAGTTCAAGTCTGAGCTCAGGGCCAGCCTGAACTACAAAGTGAGACCCTGTCTCAAAAAAAAAAAAAAAAAAAAAAAAAAAAAAAAAAAAAAAAAAAAAAAAAAAAAAAAGAAAGAAAGAAAGAAGAGAAGAAAAAGTTTGTAGAATGTTCCCCCTTCTTTGTTTTGGTTTGTTTTTTTGTGCATGTACAAGAAACCAGTTCTCAGTTTTTTGTAGTTCTTGTTTTGTTTTTAACTTCCTTTTGCATTTTTCCACACAAAGCAACTTGTAGGGCGGTGCATTAGAAGATATTAAATTTAGACAGGAAAAGATGTTCTTATTCCTGATAAGCAGCACTGAGGCTCACAGAATTTTGTTTCCCAATCTCAGTTTATTGTAAAAAATTGCTTATTTCCAGCAACTCCTAGTTTGCTAATCTCCCTATTGGTGGCACACCCTTTGCTTTGCATATGCTCATCATAAACATGGTGTGGTTGGACTGGTGAAGGCTGAGTTGTTTTTGTGTTTAATTTTTTTACTCAAGAATTCAAGTCTTCCCAGTGAGAGAGAGCTGGCCGATTTCCATCTCACAGATTACTTTGGGAAGCTCTGGTGAACCTAAGATAGTCGGTACCATAGTCATGATTTATCCCAGAGACCTGTTTTTAAACACCATTTTAAATTGGCACCTCAGGCAATCTCTGGCTGGTCCATTGTTTAACCTTCTTCTCTGACACAGAAAGGCTGTGGAGGAATTGAGGAATCTAAAGCTTTCAGAATTGTATTCAGAATCATGAGCCGATGAAGAATGAGAGTAGAGTTTGGATACATGCCTAATAGTGAAAGACAGGTATCTACACATTTTGGCTGGCTTTAGCGAGCATATAGATTCAGAACAAAACCTGTTGGATAGGTTTGCATACTCTGTCATTTGTAAATAGGCAAAACCTGATTATAATGAATGTTAGAGGGAAACTATAGCCCACAAGCTGAATATTGATGTTGACAACTGTGCAATCACAGTGCAATTTAATATTTCGTATGTGTAATTATAATGAAATTTGGATAAACTAGAAAAATGACTGATTATGAGCAATTTCAGGCCATCAAGAGTCTGAGCTTCACCTTTATGTTGATTAAAGCAAAATCTTCAAGCTGAACCTGGAATGAAGGGTCATACATAGTGAAAGGAATATCCAATCCTGCTTTCTAATCTGTCTGCTCCTTTTATGTACTTTTGTTTAAAAAAAATCAAAACTTAATTGCTTGAGTACTTTTAGGATCCAGATCACCTCCCTCCCTCTCCTCCTTCTTCTTAAGTACAAATTTTCTTAGGTCCTTTGTCTGAAAACATTTTTATGCTAACGTATGTTCAACATAATATTTATGATTGTAACTGTTTTTAAGTGTAGAGCTCAGTGGTATTAAATACACTCATAATCCTGGGGAATTATCACCTCACCCATCTCTGAAGCACTCTCCATCTTGTAAAATGAACACTCTGTACATATTTAACAGTAACTCCCAAGTCTCCATGCTGTGGCGACCCCCACGAGCTCCTGGAAACCACTGTTCTACTTTCTGTCTCTATGAATTTGACTGTTGTTAAGTGTCTTGGATAAACAAAATCGTACACTGTTTCTCTTTCTGTAGCTGGTTTATTTTAGTTAGCATAATGTCCTTATTTCATTAGTATTGTAGCATCTTGTAGTAATTCCTTATTTTTAAAAATTGAATGATATACCATGCCATAATACACCGTATTTACTCCCATTCATCTTTTGATGGGAATATGGGCTGCTCCCACACTTTAGCTATTGTGAATAATAGTGCAAGAAATATGAGAATGGAGACAACACATCAACATCCTGATGTCAATGGTTTTCAATATATATCTCAAACTGGAGTTGTTGAATCATATGGTAATTCTATTTTTAAGTATTTTGAGGAACCAAAAATTAAGCAGCTATACCATTTTATGTTCCCACCTACAGGGTACAAGTGTTTCAACTTCTCTCTGTCTTTGTGCATACATTGTACTTTCTGTGTATTGACAGTAACCATTCTATACTTTGGGTCTTAATAAGATGACTCTCTCTAGGAGTGAGGTTTTCAAATCAGCACAAGTACAAGGAGTATAAGGCATTTTATGTCTTGATACTTAAAAAAGTAAAACTTCCTTCGCACACATGCAAGAGAAATGTACAGTGATTACATTTTGGAATTCCAAATGAGAACTAATAGTCTGAAAATGGAACAGAATATTTAAAATCAGGGCTTCCCCAGAAAACTTAAATAATCACAGCCATAGTGTACTTTGAGCCCTTACTAGGTCACAGCTATATTATCTCATTTAATCCCAGAGCCTTTATTTCTGTAGATGAGGAAAGTAATGTGAAGCAAGGTTGAGACTACTTCCTCAAAGTCATATAGCAATTAAATGACAGAGCCAGAATTTGCACTTAGGATTGACTAACTTTGAAGGGATTTCTTTTCACTACCAAGGGGCCTCAACATCCTTTTTGATGTTTACAGGTTCTGAATAATTTCTCTCCAAAATAGACTCAAAAGTAAAAGCAAAATCAATACTTCTATCTCTGTAAAAATTGCTCAAGTTTTGCCATCCCCAAAGACAATGCAAATTACTGGCAAAGTGTTTGGGTGTGCTCTCTCACATTCTCTGGGGCTGAAAGAAGCAGCCTTCTGTACTTTACACTCATCTACATGAACCTATATCAGTACTCATCCCCCCCCCAGTACTAGGGATGGAACTCAGGCCCTTCTGCTGCAAGGTAGGCACTGTACCACTTGAGTTAAATCTCCAGCCCTCAGTACTAATTCTGAGCATGACAAATTGGTCTGTGGAAAGTGAACTCCAAAGGCCTTATTTTAATCTAATCTTAAGCAATAATAACCATGAAATCATGAAATTGTAGGTTTGATATTAAATATATTTTAAATGCATTTCAAACTGAGGACTTCCATCTGTGAGCATCTAAAATTCTCTTGTACCACCAGGGGTGCACATTCCATATATAGGAAAGCACTGATCTGGAGGATTTCTAAGTGACTTTTGGACCTTGACATTCAATGAAACAATCTTTAGTTTTTAAAATGTTATGCCTGGTGTCAGGAGGATGGCAATTTGTCAATCCTCACACCCGTCCTCCATCCCCAGTCTCTGCTAAACTGTCCTCCACTTTCTGATGATTTTCTTCAAGAAGTTTTCAAAACAAACTGGCCACTTCCAAGACAGCAAGCTGTTTTTATTTCTACAATTACTGATCTTCAGACTCTGGCACAAGGAAGCTTTCTCTGATCACTCAATCTGAAGTAATCCTCCATAGTATTACTATGTTATTTTTCTCATAGTATTCACTGATCACTACTTCAAATCATCTTACCTGTGGACTTGTACTGCCAGGCTCCCACTAAAGGAAGTGCCAGGAGGTTCCCAGCATCTAGTGTAGTTCCCAGCACGTAGTACTTCAGTCTATGTCAAATGAATACACATAGTGAACTGTGGATTCTCAAGTTAGAGTAGGGATGTAGAGCTGATAATACTGAGGAAACACAGGAAAGCTGACCTTCATGTGGCATGATTTACACAACTAAAGTCAAATGAGTACTAATCTGGGAAGGCGTAGAAGGGTCTGAGTTACTTACACTACTCCATTCTTGAGCATCTACTTGTTGAAGGTACTGTGCTAAGTTGTTTATTGTGGATTGCTGTTGTAGAGTTCTGGGGCCTGGGAGCCTGGCAATTTCCAGATTGATCAAACACTGTTCTATACTGTGAAAAGCAATACTCACATGTTCTTGTCCACCAGGGAAGATCTCATCATGATCAAGCACATAAACTTATTCTTCCTCAGATGGTGTTTTCCCCCAGAGGTCATATCCTAGTGATCCTTTCACTTTCCAGCAAACCACATCTTTGATATGAAGATGGTTTTGGATTATCCCCTGACACTCTTATATTGATAATAGCTATCATGTATCAAATGTGCTTTATTTCAGTCACTGTGCTGAGGATTTTAGGCATAATGTGATTGAAATTTCCCCAGTAATCCCGGGAAGTAGATGCTACTGTTACCCCCATTCTCTAGAGGAAGTAACCAAAGTTCACTGAGAACAAATGATTTGTCTAACATCATGTAGAACAGATTCAAAGCTTGTCCAGAGGCCCCTAAAGTTTTTTAATACAATCATCATGAAGAATTATTGATCTTACTTATGAGGAAACAATGGCACCCCTTATGTATGAAATATGCTGTCCCTTCACTTAGAAAATGTAATTCGGCACATGGAAATCTAAATACTCTCAGATTATAAAGTTTGCCAAAGAAATTGAGAGTGAAGTAAGCAGATATATTCCAGTTGCTGACCTTTTCTGGTCCAGAGCATAAGGAACAAGTGGTCTTATGTTATGGAGCAGTTGATGTAGTTCATCAAACCCTAGGAATAATACTGCCCTCATGGGCTGGGGATTTAGCTCAATGGTTCCAGCTCCTGCCTTGCAAGGGCAAGGTTCCAGGTTCAATCCCCAGTAACCACATACAACAATGGTGAGTGTGGTGATTCCTGCCCACCAGAAATCAGTACCACATACCACAGTGCTGGGCATGGTGGCTCATGCCTGTAATCCCAGCACTTGGGAGGCAGAGGCAGGAGGATTGCTGTGAGTTCAAGGCTGAGCTCAGGGCCAGCCTGAACTACAAAGTGAGACCCTGTTTCAAAA
>PVIR01002278.1:0-104944 GCA_004026965.1 Petromus typicus | reverse complement strand
AAGCACTTAAGACTAAAATAAAATTAAAATGTAAAAATATAACTACAGTAATTTGTTAATATTACAATAAAGAATAAAAGAAAATATGACATAAAAGCACAAAATGAGTGGTAGTAAAAATCTACATGTATAGTATGCAATTGAAGTTGGTTATTAGTTTAAAACAGGCTGTTGTTAACTATTAGGCTCATGACAACAAGAAAGCACAAACCTGTAGTAAACAAAAGACAAAGGGAAAGTATGTCAATAAAGAAAATCATCAGGGTTGGGGATTTAGCTCAGTGGTGCTACTGCCTACCTTGCAAGCACAAGGTTATGAGCTCAGTCCCCAGTACTGCAGAAAGAAAGAAAGAGAAAGGAAGAAGAGAAAAATCAAAGCACAAAGGAGATATTTAGGAGAGAAAAAAAAAGACTTAGAGGTCTATAAAAGCCAGAAAATAATTAACAAAATGGCAATTCCTTTAAATATATAAAATTCTCCAGAAAAAAGACACAGAATGTTCTTTGACCCAGCTATACACTGCTCACAAGAAACTCAGTTCAGCATCATGGATACCCATAGAATTGAAACTGCTGGCTTTTTAGTGTGGTGCCTCATAAGCAATAAACTACATTAAGATGAAGCCACTTGCTGCCAAAAACTCATTTAAGTGGGTCAGGAACACAAAGTTCATGACCTATGAGAAATATAAGGCCACAGGTGTTGCTGCTGATGTTGTCTGTAAAGAATGAAAAGGTTGGTAAAGGAATAAATAAAAGGTCTGTAAAGAATAAATCAGTGGTAGGGCCAACAAAAACGTTTTCCTTCTGAAGTAAGGAGTCTTGAGCCATGATTCTGTGTGCTTGCTACTGACTAAAGGATGTGTCAGGAAGACTGAAAGAGAAAACACAGATCTGTTTGGGGTTGAGCTGGGGGTGTCAATATGACCATTTTTCTCCTTGATTAAAAATGAAAACAATAAGGACTGATGGAGCTATGCCTGATTACGTGTACCTCAAAAGCACTAACTGAATCCACAGACTTTTCAGTCTCTCTAAAGAAGTTAATCAGCCTCTTGTTATTCTGTATCCTGTAGCACAAATGCTGTCATATTGCTCTGAATAAACTATAAACTAAGAAAAATCAGGCAAGCCTGGTGTGACGGTGTACAGCTGTCAGCCCACATACTCAGGAGGCTGACAGAAGAGGATTACAAATGTCAAGCCGGCCTGGGCAGCTTAGGACATTCCATTTCAAAACAAAAAATAAAAAATGCCTGGGGATGTGAAGGACCTGATTGTAATCTCTGGTAATGCAAAACATAAGTAAGTAAATAAATGAATAAATGTGGGCTGAGGATGTGGCTTTGTGGTACAAAGCTTGTCTAGCAGGCTTAAGGACCAAGGTTCAGTCCTTAGTATTGAAAAATGAAAGAAAAATAAGGAAGAAGCAACAGAACATGTTAAACTTTGGGCCTGCAGAATGAAGGAAACCCAAGAAAACTGCCAAGGACGGACTGCCAACAGATGCAGGCTGTCATATCTGAGAGCTTCTACTTCTAAATCTGAATCCAATACAGAATAATTGTTAAGAGCAACCAATAAATAAGATCAGATCACAAAAAAGAAATAGAAAAAGATATTTCAAGCAAATGAAAATGAAAAAGAAAGCAGAGGTAGCTATATTTATGGGATAAATTTAAGAAAAAAACTATTTAAAAAAGCAAAAGATAGTCATACATAAAAATAAAGATGTCAGTTCATTAAGAGGCTATACAGCTGCAAATAGATAGGGATTCAATACTGGATTGCCTAAATATATGAAGTATTAACACATCTGAAGGGAGAAGGAGCAATATAGTAATGGTGCATCACTTCAGTGCCCTACTTTAAACAATGGATAAGTCATCCAAACAGAAAATCAACCGGGGCCGGGGATTTAGCTCAATGGTTCCAGCGCCTGTCTTGCAAGCGCAAGGACCCGGGTTTGATCCCTAGTAACCACATACCTATACTGGGTGTGGAGACTCACGCCCAGCAGCAACCAGTACCACATATCACAGTGCTGGGCGTGGTGGCTCATGCCTGTAATCCCAGCACTTGGGAGGCAGAGGCAGGAGGATTGCTGTGATGAGTTTGAGGCTGAGCTCAGGGCCAGCCTAAACTCCAAAGCGAGACCCTGTCTCAAAAAACCTAAAAAAAAAAGAAAATCAACAAGGGAGCACCAGACTTTACCAGAAAGACCTATTATTAGGCTCACGCCTGTAATCCCAGCACTCAGGAGGCAGAGGCAGGAGGATTGCTGTGAGTTTGAGGCTCGCCTGGGCTACATAGTGAGTTCAGGGCTACTACAAAACAAGACCCTGGGGCTGGGGATTTAGCTCAGTGGTTCCGGCGCCTGTCTTGCAGGTGCAAAGACCAGGGTTCGATCCCCGGTAACCACATACCATACTCGGTGTGGAGACTCATACCAGCAGCAACCAGTATCACATACCATGGTGCCGGGCATGGTGGCTCACGCCTGTAATCCCAGCACTAGGGAGGGAGAGGCAGTAGGATTGCTGTGATGTGAGTTTGAGGCTGAGCTCAGTGCCAGCCTGAACCACAAAAGCGAGACCCTGTCTCAAAAAATCTAAAAAAAAAAAGACCTAGTATGTGAAGAACACATCATCTGATTACAGAATACATATTCTTCTTAAGCATACACCTGAAATATTCTCCAGAATAAACCATGTGTTAGACCACAAAACAAGTCTTAACAAAATTTAGTAAGATTAAAAGAAAACTACCTATTTTCTGACCACAATGGTAAGAAACTAGAAATTGATAAAAGGAAAAAAAGCTAGAAAATTAAGATTTGTATTAAATAACGCTAACCAAACAATGGAGCAAGGAAAAAATTGGAAAATAACCAACAAATATTTTCAGAAAAATGAAAATTAAAATACAAAATCCTAAAACATAATGGATGCTAAACAAAAATAAAGCTAAGAGAAAAACTGATAACAAATGTCTATATAAAGATCTCAAATAAACACTGTACATTTAATACCTCATGAAATGAGAAAAACTATGCCTCAAGTTAGTAGAATGAAGAAAATAAGAAAGACCAGAGCAGAATGAATGGAACACAGACACCATTTATTTTTGAAGGGTGTTCCATCTTTTGGAGCCTTCTACCCTGACATATCAGGGTAGCTGTCTATCAGGTCTCATTCCCTGCTTTCCTATAATGTATCCAATAAAATGGATTCCTTTCCTTAAACTTTGTTTTTAAAAAATTTTTTTTAAAAGAAAGAAAATTAACAAGTGTTAGACTAAGCAAAAACAGAGACAACTCAAAATCAGAAGTGAACGAGGCATTATATCTCATACCACTGAAATATAAAGAATCATAAAAGACTACAATTATTTTTAAACCAGTTGGACAGCATAGAATAAATGGATAGATTCCTACTGAGGTTTAACTTACCACAATTAAATCATGAAGAAGTAGAAAATTTGAATATACTAATAATGTGATAGCAGATGGAATTAATAACTGAAACATTTTCCATCAAAGAAAAGCTCAGCACCTGACAGCTTAACTAATAAATTCTACAAAACACTTAAAGAGGAATTAGTACCAATCCTTTTCACGTTCTTCCAAAATATCAAAGAGAATTTGATCCCACACACACCACTAAAACAAAAAGAAATTTTTACACCACTAAAAAAAAAATGTTCACAAGCTAATATCCTTGATGGACATAGATGCAAAAGTCCTTAGCCAAATACTAGCAAGCCAGTGTAATAGCGCATTAAAAGGGTAATACTCCACTACGAAGTAGTACTTATCCTGAGATGTGGTAAATAAATATGATATACAACATTAGCAGAATGAAAGGTAAAAACCGTATAGTCATCTCAATGGATCTGATAAAAGTCAATATCCCAATGATTTAAAACCTTAAAAATTAGATATAAAAGGAATGTGAACCTTAACACAATGAAGGTCATTTATTGCAAGCCCACATGTTCAATCTCACACAACAGTGAGAAACTGAAAGCTTTTCCTCTGAGATCGGCAACAAGATGAGTGCACACACTCTTGTCACTTGCACCCAATATAGCTCAGAAAATACTAGCCAAAGAAACTGGGCACGAAAAGCAAAAGGATCCAGATCAGAAAGGAAAAAAGTAAAATGTTCTCTGTTTACAGATGACATAATCTTACATATAGAAACCTCTAGACTCCATCAAAAAACTTTAGAACTAATAAACCAGTTCACTAAGTAAAGATGCAGGACAGCAACAACAAAAACTTGTTAGAATTAACAAATGAATTCAGAAAAGTTGCAGAATGCAAAATCAACATGCAAAACTCATTTATGTTTCTTTATAGTAATACCAGATTGGGCCAGGGATTTAGTTCAGTGGTTCCAGCGCCTGCCTTGCAAGTGCAAGAGCATAGGTTTAATCCCCAGTAACCGCATACAACAATGCTAGGTCTGGAGACTCATGCCCACTAGCAATCAGTACCACATACCACAGTGCTCAACAGATATTTCTCAAAAGAAGGCATACAAATGGGTTAACACATATGTGGAAAATGCTCAGTGTCACTAATCGACAGGGAAATGCAAGTTAAAACAACCTCAAATCTGTTAGAATGGCTATTATCAGAAAATCAGAAACAAAAATCTAACACATTAAGCTTACTTATGCATGTTAAAATAACCAAGGAACTTTCAGTTAGTTATCAGCGGCACTATAGTTTTCATAGAATACAACCTGCTTGCTTGATTTCATAAGACATTAATTAAATCTCACTTTCATAGAACTGGATAATTTCTAAGGAAAAACTAGGAATTTGGACTAGGCATCTGAATTCATTAAATATTAATTCTTAAAACTCAGTAGGTACAAACAGTCTTCTATGAAAAAGAGCTGCTTTTGTGGACCTGAAAAAAAAAAAATCACACATTCATCCCATAGCTTTTAGATTTTCAATGATTTAAATATTTTCTATAAATTTTATGTTTATCAGAAGATAAAAACAAACCAGAAAAGTTCAGAAATCAAGATTACATAGTCTTAAATTTCAAATAACCTAAGAAAGGAATGTCATCCTACCTCCCCAGGTGTTGACGTGGATTTTCTTCCACCACACGTACAGGAAAAGAAGAGCAGACAGGAAGAACTGGGAGGTGGTGTTGGCCCAGGCAGACCCTCTGAAGGGGGAAAAAGTCATCATTTTCCCTCAGCAAATCCTTTCAACTATGAACCGACAGACAGTCCTGACGAGCTCTCGTCTGTGGTAGCCTCAGTTATTCTGAATCTGAAATGCCTTCGCTATCCTCTCAATATTTTTAAAACTGTACCTGTATATAGCAGACTATTTTATTCCCACTGAAGTTGAGTTTTGTGGGAGAAACCAATGTTACTATCCACCAGTGGGAAAATAAAAGAACACAGATATTTACCTCCATTCCTTGTGGTAACAGCCGTAAGTAACCCATTAAATAATTTCGCAGATATAGCTAGTCAAAAGGAATAGATCAGCCAGCTTCTGTGTTTAAAATACTGACGTAGGTCCTATTAGCCTGATTTTCCAGGATTTATGACAGGCTTGTTTTCCATTGGAACATAAGCGACATCTTATGTGGAGACATCCCCAATAGATGGCATTTCATCACCACAAATAAAACACCCGTGTTGTTACAGTGAGCTAAGAACTCCGCCTTCTCGTCTCCTTTTCATTTCATTCCCCTGTCTAGTCTTCACATTTTATCCTTTATTAGTCCATTCCTATATTTTCTCTCCCCACTGCACCCCTAAACCACCCTCCTGTTACAGTTCCTTGGGAAACTTCTCAGAGGGTTTCTGAACTCCATCGCCGAGAGCTGCGCCTGCGATTCTGACCTCCCCTGGTAATCACCTCATCCAGCTTTTTAGGGTAGAAACACTTTAAATAGGCTTTCACCAATTGTGGTTGTTCTTGTTGCTGCTTGGCTGTGTTCATTTGCACAGCTGGGGATGAGCCCAAGGCCTTGGCCTGTGGGGAGTGCTCTGAGTGTGATGTTCCGCTATCCTTTCACGGACGGCTTTTAACAATAAGAGAGAACTTTTCCATCGTTTATCCAGTGTGGGCGCTATTACATTAACATGTGGACCCACACACCCACACATACCTGACACGTTTCATAAAAATTCCCTCCGAGAGAGTTGATGCTCCCCATATTTTCTATTCCATTTCACTTTCTCCTATTTGGTCCTTAATAGATTTCATTTTTTAAAACTACTGTTTAGATCCACTAAACTTATTTTTGTTTACAAAGAAACACACTACCTTCAAGCACCCTAAAAATGCTGGGGCTCAGCCTGCACTTGCAGGCATGATCACTCTCTAGCCACATGTATGAGGCTGGGCCCAGGCCAAGCTGCCAGGGGTCCTCAGGTGGACCTGTGGGCATCTCCAAAGGAAACCCATACGGACGGTGCTTGCTCACTCTGCGGGACCCTCTTGCCCTCAAGCTTCATAAGGTGGGATCTGGCCCACGCTCTTAGAACACAGGCCCTGGAAGAGTCCCCACAAGTATCTGCCAGCCTCAGTCTTCACAGACCAAGCAGCTCCTTTCTCCTGGCCAACTGCTTGCACTCACAGCTATCAGCTGACACACCACTTCCTCCAAACTCCTGCCCTCCTCCTCCACCTACCCTTCGCCCATTTCCAGCAGCCTGTGCTAGCTGCTCTCACTTGGACCTGCACAGCAGCTGGCTCTTACCTGTCTTTGAGGTAAGAAAAACCAGCCTCTGGCGCCTGCTTACCTGTCTGTGTTCCTCTCTGGATTGCTTCACCACCTGCATCATAGCCCTTAGCACTGGAGCCGGCACACACCCAAGTTTTTGTTGAATGAATGGGTCATAACTTACACTACTCCAAGGTCCAGGGCGTACAGCAAGAGAGTGTTCATGCCCACATTGATGACATTCGCTGCAATTCCAGTAATAATTTGGGGCATGATGATGCCCTACATTCCAAAAATAAAATCAAGAAAACAGCATTTTCAAAAGCTACTCCGCTAAGTTGTCAAGTGAAATTTCAGAGTTAAATAGGAAACTTTTTTTTTTTTGAGATGGTGTCTTGCACTATTGTCACTTTTGCACTCAAGCAATCCTCCCACCTCAGCCTCCCCAGTACTGGATCCATAGGCCTGCATCACCATGCCCTGCTTATAAGTGACAATTACAGGCAGTCACACAAGACTGGAATATCCAGGAACAGAAACAACCAGATGTCCTCCCCCAACTTCGGTGTAGATTCCAGGCAAGTCAACCAAAAGGTTGTAAATGCTTCTGAAAGCCCTGGCATGTCATAGTATCCATAACAGCGGCAGGGGGCAAGGAGGGAATTATCATCTACACAGCAAGCAAGCCCTGGCATGACATGTAAAGCAAGACCGTGTGGAGACAGCGGGGCCAAGTCATTTCACTGCTCTCCAGAGCTATGTTGAGTGTTAAGCCTCTCGTGGAAAGCACCTCTCTATGGCCGCTTTGTGGCAGGTGTGTCCAAAATGCTCTCCCCTTGTTTTGTTACATTAACATGTGGCCCCATTTCTTGGGTTTACACCGTCCACTCTTGTACTCAGATAAACATGTTCTTTATGGAACACCTCCCTGCCATTTATACAGAGATCTGCCTGTTACAAAGGCAGAATGCATTTATTCTGGCATTATAAGCAACATTTTTAAGTTTAAAGACTGCAAGCTATTTGCCTGGCATGGACAACAAAGGAACAATGAAAATGACTTGCCTTTGACCTTGCTCACCCACATCCTAGCCTCAGCCTTTACCCTGGTTTCCCCTTCGGCCTCTGGAGTACTGAGGTCACAGTGCTCCATTACCACTTCCGGGGATGTGCCTGTAGTAGATCCAGGCCCTTCCCCTCTCAATCAGAAGAGCAGGCCCAGGTCCCAGGCTAGCCACAAAACTGGCCACCAGCACCCAGAAGAGGTAAGGAGCTCAGAGGGATGAGAGGTCATCCGGGGGAAGTGGACAGGTTAATATGGACATCTCTCCCAGGCTGGATGATGTCAGACTTCAAGGCCCTACATCTCCCAGACAAAGAACTCTGGTAGGAAAATACAGCAAATTTCTTTAATATACGGACTCTATGTTTCTAGTATTATGGAATAAAAATATAAAAAGAACCAATACCTGACTCTGTAAATATCTTGTCTGCAGCTGGAATAGGAATGCTGCCTAAAAGATTGAACAGAAAGGCAAACATCAAGAGTTTACTTCAGTTCAGATTTTGTGGTAATAGTGTTAATTTTGTGGTGCAGTGGCTGGAACCAAGAGCCTCACCTCTGTCAGACAAGCACTCCCCAACCAAGCTGCACGCCAATCCCCGTTTTAATTTACAATATATTTCCTCTTGATTATGTGATCTCAAGTTTAGAAAGGCAGACTCACCCTACACAAAGAGTAGGACACTAACAATTTAAAATTTCCCTCAGTAGATAAAGATTTATTCCCTGAAGAACACACACAGGGGCAAGTTCTGTAAGTCACAGTCTTGATTCTCTGAGAGGCTCCAAAGACACCCCAGAAATATTCGGATTAATTTGTTATCAAAAGTTAACTATGGAACAAGGAGTCAAGAAGAAAACATTTTCCCTTCAATACTTGTATTTAATTTAAAATGTTGGACATCAGAGTGGTGCATACTCTGAGAGGCAGTAAGTACGGTAGGGACAGCAGGTCCCAGACCTGCTGTCAAACTTTTGCATGAATGGCACTGTGATCGCTAGATGACAGGGAGTTGGGCAGGGAGCACAGACACATGACAAACAGCAGCAGCCGGGACACTTACGGGGAGAGCAGGAAGGAAAATCATCACATAAACCTGGGCTATCCTGTAAGAAACAAAAAACAGTCTTCTGTTAATATTTAATGATTTCGGGTCATACTATCTTCAAACCGAACCCATAGGATATTCTTTAAAATTAAAGCTAGAAGGGCCGGGGATTTAGCTCAGTGGTTCCGGCGCCTGTCTTGCAAGTGCAAGGACCCGGATTTGATTCCTGGTAACCACATACCATGTTGGGCGTAGAGACTCACCCCAGCAGCAACCAGTACCACATACCACAGTGCCGGGCGTGGTGGCTCACGCCTGTAATCCCAGCACTTGGGAGGCAGAGGCAGGAGGACTGCTGTGATGTGAGTTTGAGGCTGAGCTGAGGGCCAGCCTGAAGTACAAAAGTGAGACCCTGTCTCAAAAAACCTAAAAAATAAATACATAAAAATAAATAAATAAAATTAAAGCTAAAAATCTGTATAGGAGAAACTGAATCATAATTCAGGTTTTCTGGAACATACATCAATAGCACCTGAGGCCTACTCTGTCTCCTTCCTAAGAGGAAGGCCAGTGACATCTCTCAACTTCTCTTGGCCCAAAAAGTGGACACAGCAAAATGAAACACAACTGGAGCACAACTCAGGAACCCTTGGAAAGCATCAGGAGTAACTTGCAGTAGGCAAGAGTCTATTAGAAAGGACCATGTACCCCAAGGTCCTTGTGTACCTGTGAGGCCATGCTGGAATTGAAAATTTAGAAACAGCATCTGTAAAAACCATATTAGTGTTCTACTTTTGTCAGGGAAAGTATTCTGTACATTTGCAGGACACCAAACTAGAGGAACATTAGGAAAGAGAGACAAGGCCAGGGACACAGCACCTGTGTCCTTTTCACATTGGGTCAGGTGGTCCCTGTAGCCGTGCCACTCAGACCCACGGTCACAGCTTTCAGCAGACCCAAGTCTAGCTAACTGAAAATGTGAACACAACCATGCTGTGGGCAAACCCAGGGCCTCGTGCAAACGAAGACAGCGTTCTTCGCTGAGCCACACCCCAGCCCAGTCACTTACTCTGGACCTAAGATTCAGAACTGGAGACACTGCTGACCTGGCGACTTCAGGGTCTTGCTTTAAGAGCAGGAGGAGGTGCTCCGTGTTGATGAAGATGGCCCAGCAAGGGAAGCAGCACAGCAACAGGATAAGGATCCCTCTCTGCAGGATGACCCCCACACGTTTCAAGTTCTTGCCTCCAAAGGACTTGGAAAACCAAACAGATAAAGAGTCCCATGGTGTAGGTTGAGACCTGGACCTTACACTTCAGCCATCCCCGTGGCCCAGGCCAACAATGTTCTATAACTGATGGTGCAGGGAAGCCTCAAAGCCATGGCAGCCAGCGGGCCAGTAGGCAGCTGTGGCATTCTACATAGCCTGGGACAGGTAGGACCCTACTCTTTTGAACTGACCCTGTCAACCTACAGGGTGCTAGTGCAGAGAGGATCACCTAGAACGTGAGGGAGAGAAGGAAACCTTGGGGACAGGGAAGTCCCGAGAGCCAGGGGTCTTTGCAGAGGCAGAAGAAGGAAGATATTTACCACATGGGGTTGGTCGAGCAGGTTAAAGACTGCCAGGTGCTACCTGAAAATGTCATTGGCTCAGTGGTAAAGTGTTTGCCTCACCTGCACAAGGCCCTGGGTTCCATCCCAGCACTGAGGAAAAGAGGGGAGTTGAGATGAGGAAGAGCAAGATAAATGCAGCCCCAAAGTGGGTGGGACCCAGAGGTCAGAACAAGCGGTTAAGCAAAATGATGACAGACCAGTGATCTTCTGTCCTGGCCCAAGCAGACCAGATCAGGCTGAGACAGAATCCCGCCCGCTGAATGTCACATCCTCTCCACTCCAATTTAAAGAAGCAGATAGACCCCCAAACAGACCGGTTTATCCTGAGAAGAAGAGATTCTCAACTGTCTGAAGCTGCGTAATTACTTGGAAAAATGACCTAAGTGAAACTGATGTCGACCAGTTCTCTACCAGTTACTTTGCTTTCTTGTTGTCACCTTAAAGAATCCACCGTCTTCCCTACCTGGTGGAAATGCCCTGTTTTTGTAGAATGGAACTGCCCTATTCTTGAGTTGCAAACAAAGACCAGTTAAGTTTATAACTAAGTTTGCTCTAATTCTGTATTTCGATGTTGAATGTTAAAATAGCTATGCTTGTACGTTTAATGTCACTAGAAGCATTGGATATAATATATAAAAGGGGGAAAAAAACACAATAGAGCAGATAGCTCCCTGGGCAACTGCTCGGGCAAAAGGTGACTACCCATACAGACAATCTGGGGGCAAGGCGGTCCTCACCTGAGACATCAGCGTGTCACAAGCAGAGGCTAAGCCGGTTCCCACTGAAATCCCAGTAACGTTCACAATCTGCAAAACAACAGGCCGGGCATGGCGTTCAGGGTCCGTGTCAAATGCTGCTTCACATCAAGGAACTTCCACAGTCCATCTTTAATGAGCATTTCACAGTTACATACCTCAGCCTATACATTCAATCAAATGGGTGTCCCCCTCGGTCCTTGTAGATTATTGAAAAAAAAACATATCTTTCAACTGAAGGGTCATAACCACTTTGTGTCAACTGGGAGAACTCAAGGCCTAGTTTTTCTTAACATTACACCTTACAAAGTCTGTATTTGTAAGTTCAAGCAGCCTGCTGTGGCATGTGCCTGTAGGCCTGGCTACTCTAGAGGCTGAGGAAGGAGGAGTGCTTATGGCCAGGAGCTCCAGGACAGCCTGGGCAACATGGGGAGATTTTGTCTTGAAAAATTATAGAAATAAAGGTAAATAAAAGTTGTAGTTAATGTCTAAAGGCCATGCCCTTGTTTGCTAGTAGGATGTACATTTAAAGATAACAGCGGGACTGGGAGTGTAGCACCTTCTAATGTGCCAGGTAGTTTCCTAACCTTTTCATGTCCGCAGTGTATGATGACCCCAGTTTTGGATAACACAGGCCACAAATGCTTTTATTTGCCCACATTAGTCACATGGCATGACATGAAGCTGGGCAGGCTGGCTGCAGACCCCAGGCTTTCATGCTCTCATGAGGAACAGGTCACTCAGCTCACTGGACCTTACCCAGCACCCTGCTGTCTAAAGGCACAGACAGAAGCCCACACATGAGGGAAAGGCCTCTAAGTGCTGTGTGGAACAGAGGAAGAAGGGGAAATGCAGAGCCAGGGATCTGAAGATCCCAATTGCATCCTGGGTCTCATGTGTAGCAGCTGTGTCAGCCCCAGGTGGTCACATCTGTGCTCATGAAGACTACCCGGAACCCACAGTTTGAATATAGGTCAAGAGTGATCCTCAAAGATACATGTGCTGGAAGTCTGTTCCCCAGTGTGTCAGAGTTGGGAGATAATTCTCCAACAAGTAGGGTTTACACAAGGGGGATCATCACTGGGGTACCACCCCTGGAAGGAATTAGTGTAGCTCTTGAGGAATCTTGGTTAGACCTTGTGAATCTCTCTTGAGTCCTAACTCATCATGTGACTGTTCTCTTCTTCTCACAGATACTTTGGCTATGGTGCACCTGCCATGCTGTGGTGTAGCCAGACAGCCCTCTGCAGAGCCAAGAAGGACCTGGTGCTGTGTTTAGAACTTCTAGGGCCATGAGTTAAACCTCTTTTCTTTATAAAGCATCTAGTCTTAGATAATTTGTTTTAGCAACAGAGAGTGGACTAAGACTTCTGGCTGCACAAAACACTAGTCCCTAGGAACTAACAGGACACATAGAGAAGGCCAAGCTGTTACCCAATGAGGCAAAGGTTGGATCTAAATGAGACCCACAGAGTACAGGGCACATTGAGCCCTGGACATGAAATGCCCCACACCACAACACAGAATTCATCCAGAGACACCTCAGCCTTCCAGGAAAGGAGAAAGGACAGACATGTCCATTTCTGAAAAATTTTCCATTTTTTTGTTTTGTTTTACTTTTGCTTCGGAGAAGTAGTTTTGCTGTTGTTTTCTTTTTGTTGTGTTTTCATTCTGGGTAAATTGACTTTGGTTAGCTTAGCATATTATTTGTGTTCAGCTCACAGTTTATCCCTGGTCCTTTCTATAAGCCCAACCAAAAGCCACAGACATGGATCCTATTGCTTCAGTGGTCCCAAGCTTTTGCCAAACTGAACTGGTGTTATCTCTCTCTTACCATGGACAACTTCATGATAGAGGATAGAACAAAAATTGCTACTGTATCTCCCCCTCAAGCTGTCCAAGACACAGTCATACTATCCACTGTATGAGAATCTGAGGAGAAATTTCACTAACTGGGTACATGGGAAGATCATCTTTTCCCTAAGTACACAGTTGTGCAAAATGCGAGGTGCATGGAGAACCCCACCCCCACCTGGTGCTGAGCTTGAACAGAAGTGCAGTGTCCTGCTAATGACCTGGCCCCGCCTCCAGCCCCCTCAGCTCCTGTCCTTCCACCCATTCCACCAGCTATTCCATTATCTTTCCTTACTGCATACATCTGTGTAAACTTTCTTGGTGGAGTGAGAAGGAATATGAACAAATGTTCTTTCACTTAAAGAAAACAAATACTTATAAATTCCTTAATACTACAAAGAATGTTTCATAAGGTCAATGTCTTTCAGAGCTAACTCACTTTCGTAATAAAATTATCCCGCTGCTGAGTCTGTTTCCTTCCCAGCAGTTAGTTGCAATGTAACAACTGACTAAAGGGAAAGTGTCACCTCCTTCTTCCCAAGAGCTCACAAAAGAGGTCTTGGGCCAGGACTTTATCTCAGAGCGCCCTGTCCGGGGGAACACATCATCCTCCCACTCCTTGTTCTGGCTCTCTGTATCACTGCGATTGTATTCAGCCAAGGCCTGTTTTTCACACTGAAAACTAAGAAATCTTCTATACCCTCTTAACTAATTGGATGATTTGGGGGATAAACAAAGAGGGAAGGAAATTGCCACAAAACATCTCTCTATTATATTTAATTTTCCAAGCTATATTTTTAAATAGTTTTAGTGAAATAAATAAAAGAACAGGAGTCATAGGACTTTACACAAACAAGTAGGCATGAGGTTTTAAATTCTCACCATGTTACAGAATGGAAAGGCATAATGGGTAGGGTTGAGGACAAAAACCAGAAGATGCCTAGTGAGACTGACTCGAAGGTCAGGACACCTGAATAGTGTTTCCCTCTGAAACGGTTAGGCCGGCTCTGTCTCTGCCAGATCAGTGCCAGAAACTAAAGTGAGCAAAAAATGAACATGAGCTTGCAAATCAGTGAAAGAGAAACTAGGGTGCAGGCCCAGCAGCCACTGGGCTCGGGGCATGAGGGAGGGAAGGGCTGCGGCCGCAGAGGACAGCGTGGGCTCCAGCCAAGGACAGAGGCAGGAAGGACGAAGGCCTCGCAGAAGTGGGGAACAGAAAAAAGGGTTCTAGTGAACGTGGGGAAATAAAGGCCAGGCTGCCTGATGCATACCAGAAGTCAAAATACAAGAGGGGTCTGGGTTGTAGCTCAGAGAGTGTGTGAGTGAGGCCCTGGCTTCCCATCTCCAGCACTGCAAAAAATAAAAATTTAAAAATAAAAGAGGCAAGTACATCAGGACTCTGGTAGTAGTTTCAAACTGCTGGTTGGAGGAGTCCTGCACCTTCTACCTGATCCATCCCATGGAAGCCATCGGATCTGAAAGTCCAGGTCAAGGATGGAAGTACTCAATAAACAGGGAACATTTCAAAAGGTGAAGGGCTTCTATCACACAGGCCAAGGAGGCTGAGGAGGACCAGGCTGAAACATGACCCACAGGTCCAGATGAGGCTGAATCTTCTGGTGTGGACAGAGGGGTGAGCGTGGGTCACTGTCAGCTGCTGTCAGAGCAAGGTAAACAGAGCAGAGGGGGCCAGCGGCTGGACTGCAGGAGGGGAAAGGGTGATGAAGCCACAATATGGTCTTCCCAGCAAAGAACATAGATGGACGGAGGTGACAGGGATGGATGGGATGTTTTTATAGAAAAAAGTGACTAGGAATGCATGTCTACAATCCCGATACTCTGGGAGGCTGAGGCAGGAGGATTACAAACTTGATCCCAGCCTGGGCAATTTAAGATTTATCAAAACCTTGCTTCAAAATAAGAAATTAGAAAAGACTGGGGACAGGGTTTAGTATAAAGGCCATGGGTCCAGTCTAAAAAAAAACTTCATATCAAAACGGAGAGCGAATATATAAAGGAAAGGGGCTGGAGGTGAAAGGAAGGTTCTAGAGCACAGTGGAAAGGGAGCTTTGAAGGAGGGGGCGAAAGCTTTGGGGTGTGTGGAACAGGAGATGAGAGGGTCCTACCTGTTGGCCCAAGGTACGAGGCATAGGACCAGCAAGGGCTACAGAAGAGAAAGGAGATGCGGGGACCCTGGCACTGATGACTTCTGTGAAGGGGAGGAAGAGTGGGTGTGGGGACTTAAAGAGTTCCAGGGGCAAAGGTGGCAAACAGACTGGAAAGGCAAGTCGGAAATGTTCACCGTGGGTCTGCACTGAGGATGAAAATGTGCAGGGTGAGGGGCTGGGAGCAGATTCGGAAGTCCAGGAAGTGAGGGAGACAGAGGGAGGGGGGCAGCCCCTGGAGGAAGTTTTCCCCAGGCTGAAGTCACTGATGCCAGGCTCTGTGGGCCACGTGGAGAGCACAGGCTGAGGGACCTATGTGGGCACTTGGAAATGAGTGCTGGGTTGGGGCCTCTCTTGGGAGGCAGGCGTGGGAAGATGGCAGACCTCAGCCTCAGCCCCATACTCACCCTTTCGTATTCACCAGGACAGAGGACCAGGGCTCCACTTCCAGGCACCATGCAGGGGGGCACACAACCTTTGCCACAGGAGACACTGTTTTAAGGTCTCTCCTTAACTTTCTATAAGCCCAACCTAAATTTTCAAAGAAAGCAAAAACGTGCTGTACTAAACTCATCTGCCAAATACAGTGACAGGCCCCACAGGTCAAACGTGATGTAGTACTGAGCCCTGCCTTTCTAAGGGAGCTGAATGAGATGCTTCCGTGGGGCCCTCACACTCAGGTGGGGCCAGAGTCATTTTCTGAAAAAGAAGAACAAGCTCTTGCTGTTAGCAGGTGGAATCTTTTTCGCCGCCTTTAAAGCCTCCATCTCGTGCAAAAGAAGCGAGCAGCTTTCCATTACTTCCCAGAAGACTTCAAAGGAGGTGTAATTTCCACCCACGCCAGAAGAGCAACTTTACAAGCAGAAAACAATGAAGCCTTAAGGAGTGGTGTGAATCAACTAATGGTTTCTTTGGTTAATTTGATAATAGAAAATAAAAAGCAATGTTCTTGTAGTTTTGATAGAAATGCACAACATAACAACCCTTCTTACCAGACCTGGTGCCTCTGTAATTTGCAGCACTAAAGGTACCAGACAATATCTTCTTTCAACTCTAAAGATGGAGTAAATCTGCAGATGAGGCCCAGATTCCACGAAGGATGACACACAGGACTGAGGCGTGGTGCGTGGGGTGCAGCCCGAAGGAGGATGCTTGCCTAGCATGGGCAGTATACTGGGTTCATCCCCAGAATCACAAAAGTAAAAATAAACAACTGCATTGATAAATAAACAACTGAGGCTTTGCCATGCCATCAGCTCAAATCAAAAGCTGAAATTTAAGGTGAGTGCAGTGGGCAAGCCTGTAATTCCAGCACTCAGGAGGCTGAGGCAAGAGGATCACGAGTTGGAGGCCAGCCCGTGCAATTTTGCAAGACCTTGGCTGAGAAAAACAAAACAAAACACCTACCGAGGTGGCAAGTGTGACTGCATCCAGCTCGACTTTGCCCAGGTGTCCGCAGAATATGAAACTGACGACACTAATGAGAAAGATCATCAACTGTGCCAGGAACTGCGAGGGGACAGAAGGAGGGCAGTTCACACCGGCTCAGCTCCGGGAAGACCAGACCGAGGACGGGACGCGCTGGGACACCCGGCGCAGCATGCGCCCTCCGGTGGCCCCACTCACCACGGGGCCCGCGAGCGCTGCGAGCGCCGCCGCCTCCCATTTCACGCTGGGGGTCAGCGGCGCTGGGGGCTGGTCCTCGGCGGGCGCGGGGGGCTCAGCTTGGACGGACGCGGAGGGCTCCATGCCGGGCCGGGAGCGCAGGAGGCCGCGGTGAGACAGCCGGCTGCGGGGAGGCGAGAGGCTGCCCAGGACCAGCCGCCCCACCCACCGCCCTCGCCGGACCGGGCGCGGGTCCAACCGCCGCTGCCAGCAGAACCCGGACAGGGGGAAGGGGGAGGGGAGGCAGGAGGGACGTGGGTGGGGCCCAAGAGCGGCCCCCAGGTTTCTGTGAGGATTTTGCAGGTTGCAAAAGCAGTCTGCTCTGAGGTGCGCAGAGCCCCGACCCCAGCCTCGCACCCTCGGCGGCCGCCCCACCTGCGCCGCTGTAGGAGGCCCAGGAACCTCGCACACCTGCGGGCAAGGCGGAGCACCGGGGTGCGGGCCAGGTCCAGGCTGCGCGGTGGGGAGTCAGGGACAGAGGAGAGCGGCTGGCGCTTCCTGACAGCTGGGAGGGCGCGTCCCTGGCGCTGCTTTCTACCCGACCCCATCTGAGGCCACACTCAGCACAAGCTTTTTCTGGCTCCATGGAAAATGAGATTCAACCTAAGAAAGCCCGAGCCCGGAGAACCCCTGTGACTCCCCCAGCCACAGTGCCTGGCTGGGGGACAGGAGTGTAGCTCAATGGCGGAGTCTGTGGGAAGCCCCTGGTCCCATCTCCACCAGTGCAGGACATTGAGGTGCGCAGGGAGGACACATGGGGTGCGTTTTTACTCACAGTAGTAACCTTTCTGATTGTGTCTATGATCTGTGCTCTCAGGGCAAGGGCTCGCCCAGACATGTATCCACTGCAGCACTCAACGTGCTCAGGGGGGAGGTTTTATGATTAGCTGTGGTCGCTTAACTCTGTGATGGCGGAAAGAAGTAGCGTTCCTAATGCCTTTATGACAACCGTTCTCTGACGCCACCTCCAGACACTGTAACTTTCCTTTGGATTCTCAAGCTCAGACGACTTTGCCGAACTGTGTGCACCAACAGTGCCTGAGACCTGGACACCAACCAAAGGTTAACAAATGCCAGTTGTTTGCTAATTAATAATCTATGACACAGGAAAGATATATGGTAAAATATATTTTTAAAAATCACACAGTAAGAATGTTTAAGCACTTTGCTTATGAGTTTGTGTCTTAGGAAACCACATAAGAAATGAATGAAGTCAACACACAGTAATCATTGGTTGAGACCATGGTGGATGAATTATTACTCCAGTGTCACCTTTCACACATTATCTTGGGCCAAAATATGTTAACTTTAGTTCATTTTCTTCAGCAGAAAAATACTTTTTTTTTTTTTTTTTTGAGACAGGGTCTCACTTTGTGGTTTAGGCTGGCCCTCAGCTCAGCCTCCAACTCACATCACAGCAATCCTCCTGCCTCTGCCTCCCGAGTGCTGGGATTATAGGCGTGAGCCACCACGCCCGGCACTGTTGTATGTGGTAGTGGTTGCTGCTGGGCGTGAGTCTCCACGCCCAGTATGGTATGTGGTTTCCGGGGATCAAACCCGAATCCTTGAGCTTGCAAGACAGGCGCCGGAACCACTGAGCTATATCCCCGGCCCCAGAAAAATACTTGAATGCTCAGTTCTTTAAAGTCCGCACAGTTGCGGCTGAATGACATTAGCTGAAAATGAACTGCCGTTGCTGGGCCTATCAGTTATTTATTTGTAAGCTCAAAAGTACAAGTGGCCCCCAATTTAACATACTCTGCATTTCAATGGCTCAACATAGTCAGTAGAAACTGTACTTTGAATCTGAAGCTTTTCCCAGGATGGCACAATGTGGTGCGATCCTCTCTCGGGATGCTGGACAAAAAGCCACAGCTCCAGGTCAGCTCCCTGGTCACAGGGGCAACTGACGCTCTAGGGAGCAGCCACAATGGCTGCTAAGCTAGGATGTCTCATAAGAAAAACGTAGTAAATGCATTGCTAACAATATTTCCTTTTTTTTAATTGTTTTTTTTGGTGGTGGTACTAAGGATTGACCCCAGACTTCCAGCATGCTAAACATGTGCTCTACCACTGCATTCCACCCCCAGCCCTGATGCAGAATATTTTCACCTGCTGATTGGCTCCTCAGGAGGTAACCTTATCTGTATCACTTGACCCACAAATAAAGATTTCAAATGGCCTATTGCAGTCATAAAAGGGTTTCTGAACAGACAAGAAAGGGAGTAAATACATAAGAATGGAGCCCTCTCCTAACTCTCAAAAAGCTCAGGTAGTCGGGAAGTTACCTCCTATAGTTTAATCATTTGCTTTAGAAACCCACAAATTGCTTACCAAGGGAGCAGGGTAAAGAAGTTAGGCCGCCTACCAAACAGACATGAAGCTCCGGGTACTCCAGCAGAGGAAGGAGGGGGAGGAGTTAAATCGCTCACCGAAAT
Organism: Petromus typicus; assembly: GCA_004026965.1. Taxonomy (NCBI): domain Eukaryota; kingdom Metazoa; phylum Chordata; class Mammalia; order Rodentia; family Petromuridae; genus Petromus; species Petromus typicus. The sequence continues at coordinate 85,631 of PVIR01002278.1, read as the reverse complement.
TCCTCCTGGGGTGTGTCAATCAGTTTGTTGGGCTAGCACCTCATTCTTGCAAGAATGAGGACTTGTCCCTGAAAGTACATACTTTGGGTCTGGACAAGTGAATACATTTCTCACTGACATCTAAATTCTGACATACACTCTCACTAAAATCCCCAGGAGCAGGACTGAGAGGGCCCCAAGGAGCAGGAGTCCTCGCCGCAGCACCAGCTGTTTGCCGGACAGTCTGCCATTGTCTTTTGTATGCGCAGGTGAAGGCTGTTCTTCTTGGTGCCTCTGTTGTTCCAGCTGCTCCTCTTTTTTTTCAATATCTCCCATTGAAATGTCTCCATGGTTTTCAGGATTCACTGTGGTGGTGGGAGGGACTTAATTAGCAGCTTGAAAGAAATCTCTTTCCATTTGTCTAAAGATGATTTATTTAGTGTACCAGTAGATAGGAGAAAATTAATTAGGGAAACAGTTGCAACAATGAATAGAAAAAAATTTGTTAGGCAAGAACTTTTAGAATTCTTATACTTTTTGGAGGGTGGAGCTGTTACCCCTTTAAAGGACTCTTTCAATTTTGTTTGTTTCAGATATGGTGCACAAGGAAAACCACAAGGAACCACTCTTTGCTTATTATAATGCTAACTTCCCCAATCAGCAGACATTGCCTTCATGTTCTAACCAAGGTGGCGCGATCTCACGCTGAGCTTGCTGAGGAATGTGCCACTTAACGTGTCACAGGATGCCAGATGCTTCTCAGTACTCAGCACTCTCAGCGATACTAAGTACTGTCAGCATCCCAACTTTCTCACCAGGGAGAACTTACACTAATAGTGGAAAACTCAAACCAACCCTTCCTCTCAAGGTAATGGTGAAATTTGGACAAAACAAATTTTAAAAAACATCTTGAAGTCATCAAGGAGTTAACAATGTAATGAATTAGCCGGACATGATCACAAGGAAGCTAGAAATCCAGACAGGAAGAAACTGGTCTTTAGAGCTATTTTTGACAAGAGAATTCCCCATCTACAAGTTGCAGCTCAGAGGCTAAGCAGTGCCCAACAAGAGCGCCTCCCCAGAAACCTCTCTAGGTTTGGGCTTGAACTATTCAGAAAGGCTGAATCCAAAAGTTACGTCTACATGAGAAGTAAACTAGCCTCACGCTGGGTGCCTCTCACCTTCAGGTCAGCTGGGTGATTTAAAAACCTCAATTTCTCAGGCCAGGGATTTAGCTCAGTGGTTCTGGTGCCTGTTTTGCAAGCACAAGGGCCAGGGTTCAATCCCTGGTAACCACATACAACAATAGGGTGTGCAGACTCACACAGACTAGCGATCAAAACCACATACCACTGTGCTGGGCATGGTGGCTCACACCTGTAATCCCAGCACTCAAGAGGCAGATGCAGGAGAATTGCTGTGGTTCAAGGCTGAGCTCAGGGCCAGCCTGAAATACAGAAGTGAGAACCTGTCCCAGGAAAAAAAAAAAAAAAAAAAAAAACTACCCTCAATTTCTGAAAATTTCTTGATTGGCTGTGAAAGTATTAGGCAGTTAAGTTAAACAGATATTAATATTACAGCCAGAGAGGGACTGGACCCTCAAGCCTGTCAATCACCAGAACTGTGACTGGAGGCAAATCTGAAGAGTGCAGGTGGAGACATCAAGGCCAGGCCTTGAAGATGAACAGCGACTTGAAATTATACTATAATTGGCACCACCTTGTGCAGGAAGCCCAGGTGCATAGGTAGGTAATTGGACATCTGGACTCATACGCCCCTCCTTTTCCAAAAATTTCATTGATCTTTAAATATACCCTTGCTACATGACTCATTTCCCTACTGGATCAATATTAGCTAAGTGGCTACACTTATAATCCTATAGGTTAATTGTAGTCTGATCTACATCATACTCACGTGGGAATTTTATAGTACAAATTAGTCCTGACAAAAGGCTTGGGGATCATCAACTCAGGAGCCCTCCTAGAAATCCAAGAGCCACTGTTCTTCTCCTTATTTCCAATAAAACTCTCCTAACTTTTTCCTTTGATCCACAACTTCTTTCCTTAATATTGTGAGACCATGAACTCAGCGCATTTGACATCTAACAGGCCAAGAGTTATAGTTTTTCTACATCAAACCTCCTTGTCTGACAAAGCACATCCCATCTGAAAATATAAAACTTTTAGATCTCAAATGATTTCTGAAACAAATTTGAATATATAAAGTGTGGGACACAATCAAAGACAACTAGATATACAGGACTGGACAACATGAATAAGAACTGAGAAAAACTAGAACTGACCACTGATGGCCAGTTCGCCATCTCGGATGCCCCATTTATAATGTAAACACGTTATAAAGGAATGATGGGGCTCAGAACACATAACCCCAAATGGGACAATAAGTGAGAACATGCTGCCCCAATATAGTCTTCTTTGACATGTTTCAAGCTTGTCATTCTAAGAAAGTGCAGACAATGTGACTCTGAAATGCGGTCCTTTTATAAAATAAATGGACATCTACAAAGGAAATCTACATTAGTAAAAGCGCCAGTCTCAGGATAAGTCTGCTCCTGACAACTATTAGCACCAATGAAACTTTTATCTAGACAATAGGGCCACCTTTGTTGACATCGATTTTCTCCCCTTACCTTCCCGTAACTTATAGCCCCACCCCAGAAACCCCAGACCCTTTTCCTTTCTGTAGAACTGTTCTGAATGCTATATGTTTGAATTATCTGATCCTTCTTTGAGTTTCATATTTTATAAGACTCCCTGCCTAAAATGTAATTCAATATAGTTTTCTCCTGTTTCCTTGTGTCAGCTTCATTCATAGCCCAGCTACAGAATGTAGGAAATTGGAGGGAAGTCATTTTTACCTCCACTACCACAGCAAGAGTCATATGACTAGCTGCTGGAGAAACTAGGAATGTGGGGGAATTACTAGACAAACAGGAATAAAACACATAATCCTATCTGTATAATTTCATTAGAAGCAATGGTTCAAAAAATAATCTAAGCAAGTGATGTGCAATAAGGGACTCCATTAAAATAGGCGATATCAATTTCTTGGATATGGTTCATATACTAGAACACCACATATTAGAAATGTCTGCAGGGCCAGGGATTTGGCTCAGTGGTTCTGGCACCTGTCTTGCAAGCGCAAGGACCTGGGTTCGATCCCCGGTAACCACATACCATACGGGGTGTGGAGACTCATGCCCAGCAGCAACCAGTACCACATACCACAGTGCCGGGCATGGTGGCTCACGCCTGTAATCCCAGCACTCAGGAGGCAGAGGCAGGAGGATTGCTGTGATGTGAGTTGGAGGCTGAGCTCAGGGCCAGCCTCAACTACAAAGCGAGACCCTGTCTCAAAAAAAAAAAAGGAAATGTCTGCAGCCCAACACAAAGAAATTGTAAGTGTATAAGGCGATGGATACTCCAGTTATCCTAGCCGAAACTTGCATATTGTATATATGTATCAAAAAGTCACACTGTACCCCACAAATATGTGATTATGACATGTCAAATAAAAATAAAAAATACATGTTTTAAAAGAAATGTTTGCAGAATGCATACAGCAGTACCACAATATTGCAGAACTTGAAACCCTTTAAATTATCTGTGGTAGTATATAAATTAGTAGAATTGAATCATGAACTTCTAATTCAATTTACTTCGAAGTGAGTGTCACTTGACTTAAAAATGTGTTTCCGAAACATTAGTGCCCTGTTTCAGTGGGAGCTCCAGCAGCTAATCGAGATGTTCCCCAGGGGCCCCTCCTGTCACAGCCAGACAGACCTGTTAAAGAATGAGACTTTTGTCATACCTGAGCAAGCTGGGTCCTGAGAGGCAGCAGGATTTCCATTCAGGGCCATATTTACTTTCAGGTTGGCATGCACCTGAGCCTAGAAAGCAGAAGGCAGAATATATCCAAAAGTCACTATGTAGTTGTTGGGACGCTTCAGTGGACCAATTAGTTGAAGATCAAGCCCTATTCTGTCATTGGTACACAGAGCTGAAACTTCTCTAGGTCACCACCAGATCCTATTTTAGAAAGACTGAAATGGCGTCAGTGGCTGGGGAGCTGGGCGGGAAGTACAGTGCAAAGGGCTGGATCAGCCAAGGCTGGTTAGCGTCTGCTTGTCTTCCCCTTCTTGCCTCATTCGTCTTTTTCTACCTGTTTCCAGACCTCACTTATAACTGGAAGGGCAAAGGGAAGGAAAACCACAGAACCTTAGCAAAATATCTTGGGATCACATTTAGCAGTATTAGAGTGGATCTGATGTATCCCACTTTCCTAGACTGAAATCAGTTTGGGGGGAACAAATCCAAGGGCCTGGCATGAAGTGCAAGAGAACCTGTACTTTTCTATTCAGAGAATCAGTGGGGCAATAGATGAGGGTCAGGTTGTGCAGGCCTCCACATCCCAAGTCCAATTTCAACAAAACCAACAGAAAAACAGCATAAAGGGGAACAGAATCTTCCAAAATGAAAGGAAGCCCCATACCCCCAAACTGACTCCCATTCGTTTGATGGAAAGGAGCTTCTTCAGACCAGCACTGAGCAGTTACCTGCTGACAGGCTTGTTTCCAGTTGAGCCGGGCAATGAAGGCCAGAAAACACACAGCTTGAGAGACAGCACAGATGATGATCCCGGACCACAGACCTGGAAATGGAAACATTTAACAAGTCAGCTCTGTGGAAAACAGCCACCCCGAAGAGGATGTGTCTCCTTCGCTTCTGGGGGCCGTGCTGAGAATTTGCTCACATGGCAGAGATGCCGCACAGTGGGCCAGAAACTGGGTTTGCAGAAGGCTCCACAGGCTCAGCACTCTCTGAGGAAGCCAGTACAAGGTTTAGAGGTTATTTGGGGCCTTTGGTACTGTAATGCTTGCATATTAACTAAAACGACAGTTGTAAAGAAGTTAAATTTCCTAAGACAAACTATTGCTGTACTTTTGTTTTTGTTTTTGCCTTGTAGTCTCATTATGTAGCCCAGGCTGGCCTCGAATGCTCCCATTTCTGCCTCCTGAGGGCTGGGACTACAGGCATGTGCTACAATGCCCATCTGCTATGGCTGTTCTGTGTTCCTCAAAAGATGAGACAAACTGTTTCAAAAAAGCAGGAATCATGCCAAATAAGGAAATTAAAATAACTTTTTAAAACTTATTTGCACTAGAGGTCTTTGATTTGAAAATCATTTTGCATGAATATCTATTGTAATAAAGGAGGGAAGGGAAAAAAAAACTCTTTTTAAAAAATCTGTAAAATTTACATAAGTTTAGGCTCCTGAAAGAGAAAGAAATGGGTTTTTTTGTTTTGTTTTGTTTTGTTTTTTGGTACTAGAACCCAGAGCCTCCAGCCCTAAGCATGCTTCCTACCCCTGTTATATCCCCAAGTGAAAAACCATTTTAGAACCCAATATTCATATTCTAAAACAATGCCTGTAAAAACCCTATTCCCATTTTATACCCACAGGGAAAAATAAAAACAATTTAAGGCAGAAGTCACCAGCCTTTAGAAGTCATCCTATTCTTTCCCCCAGAGATTTCTGCTTGTCCCAATCTGCTCCCTGCTTGGGTTCCCTAGGGACAACCCACAATACTAACAGTAAATGCTGTAACAGTGGTCCCCAAAAAGCCTAACATTGGCAAATAATTTATAGTTACCCTAATTTTAGTCCCCACTTCCAACTTAGGATCAATTAGAGTAAGTTAAATAAATATGGCTGCTTAAGAAATCATATAGAGGGGGCCAGAGATTTAGCTCAGTGGTTCTAGCACCTGTCTTGCAAGCGCAAGGGCCTAGGTTCGATCCCCTGGTAACCACATACAATGCTGGGTGTGGAGACTCACACCCAGCAGCAATCTGTACCACATACCACAGTGCCGGGCATGGAGGCTCATGCCTGTAATCCCAGCACTCGGGAGGCAGAGGCAAGAGGATTGCTGTGATGTGAGTTGGAGGCTGAGCTCAGGGCCAGCCTGAACTACAAAGCAAGACCCTGCCTCAAAAACAAAACAAAACAAACCCTCCCCCCCCCAAAAAAAGAAAGAAATCATACAGAGGACCTAGTCTGCAGCCTCCACTGGCCCCAAGCCCACATCCTCCAATCACACACACCTGACCCATCCCTTTCAGGAGGTGAGGCTCTGGGTGGCTGACTCCTCTGGCTGACAGACTCAGCATACTCACTTTGCTTTACCCTCTTGCTCAGACTTAGCTTATTTCCACAACCATCTAGATCTACCTAAAGGCTAAGGAGTTAAGATGGGTGTGCTGCTTACATGTGTGGTAGGCAGAGTCTACGAAGGTTACAGCTCTGTTTCTAGGGAGCAATCTCACCCTCACACCATATTCTTCAGATGTGATCAATCTGCCTTTTACAATAGTGAAGGTAGTGATGACTTGCTATTCCCATAGCAAATTAGGAAAAGCAAAAACACTGTCTTCTTCTTTCAAACCTAGAGTTCCAGGTACACATGAATTACAAGCTCACCCTAACCATCCTCAATAGAAAATGACTGGCTATCTCCAGCTATAATTTGAAAGTTATTGATTTTATTTCTAGTAACTTCACAATGTATCATTTTAAAAAATTCTGTTTGACTCAATCTAGGAAATCAAACAAGTTAATTATTAGAAGTCCCTACTTGAAGCCAGTTTTGGTACAAAACAGGAATTTGCCTATTTGAAAGTCTTTACAGGAAACTCCAACACTGTCATTTGTTGGAGTTGCTTGTGGGAACTGGCAGAATGCTGATGTCCTGTAGGTGCCATGACAGACCACATAATATTCCAAACTAATTTGTACTATTCTTCTTCCTAAGGGGTAAGTAGAAGAGTTGTCTACACTCTCCTTACATACTCTCCCCTCCTCAGAGCCCCCAGCAGTTTCTTTCAGTTACTCTCAAGTCTCTACTTTGCACATAGTAGGAATGTTTTTGCTAAATTAATTAGATTTAAATACAGTCATGGAGACATAGGTGGATCTATATTTTAAAGTAAATTCCTCTTCTAAAATTTGAAGGCAGAAGCAGAGAGTAGAATGATTATCAGAGGCGAGGGTGGCCTGTGGGGATGGAAAGAGAAGTTGTTAATCAAAGGGTACAAAACTTGGAGCTTTAGGACTATGTAGCTCAGTAGTAGAGCACTTGTCTGGCATGTGGCAGTGCCCTCAGTTTGATCTCCAACCTTGCAAAAGAAAGACAGGGAGAGAGAGGGAGAGAAAATCAAAGAAAGGAGGATGGAAAAAGAAGACACAAAGTTTTAGATAGTCAGGAGAAATAGTTTGAGACGGATTGCACAGCAAGGTGACTATAATCCCTAACATACTGCATATTTCAAATTAAGTAAAGAGTAAATTTCAAATGTCTCACTATGAAAAATGGTAAATAAGCAAGGTGATGAGTATGCTATTTATTCTGATCTAATCACTCATTATACACATATATCACCTGTATCCCACATAAATGTACAGCTATGATTTATCAATAAAAAATAACACCTTAAAAAGATATAATAGGGCCGGGGATTTAGCTCAGTGGTTCCGGCGCCTGTCTTGCAAGCGCAAGGACCCGGGTTCGATCCCCAGTAACCATACACAATACTGGGTGTGGAGACTCGCGTCCAGCAGCAATCAGTACCACATACCACAGTGCCAGGCGTGGTGGCTCACGCCTGTAATCCCAGCACTCGGGAGGCAGAGGCAGGAGGATTGCTGTGATGTGAGTTTGAGGTTGAGCTCAGGGCTAGCCTGAACTACAAAGCAAGACCGTGTCTCAAAAAAAAAAATAAAAAAAGATATAATAGCCAAGTATGGTTGCACTCTCTCTCAAAAAATAGAAATGTCTGGGCTGGGGATTTAGCTCAGTGGTTCCGGCACCTGCCTTGCAAGCGGAAGGGCCTGGGATCAATCCCGGTAACCACATACAACAATGCCAGCATATAGTACCGCACACCACAATGCTGGGAGTGGTGACTCACACCTCTAATCTCAGCACTCGGGAGGCAGAGGCAGGAGGACTGCTGAGTTCGAGGCTAAGTTCAGGACCAGCCTGAAAAACAAAGCAAGATCCTGACTCAATCAACCAATCAATCAATCAATCAATAGGTCTGGGGATATAGCTCAGTGTGAGGCCTGGGATAAATACCCAATAAAAGCAAGAACTAAAAGATATAAAATATATGGAGTGTCTCCTTAGTATTTTATACTGATTGCAAGTCACAATGATAATATTTTTAATTCATTATGTTAAGTAAAATGTATTACCCCAAAAAGAACAGATTGTTCTGATATTTCCATTAACTATGTCTTCAGCAAATCCAAAACATGAGTAATGCCAGAAACTCGGCTAATAATTTTCTGCACCATTATGGAAGCCCAGTAAAATCTGGCAATTCTACTCTTACAGCATCACTCATAGTTTTAATTAAAATATTATTGAACTTGAGGAAAACAGTGAAACATGTCACACTGGAATTCTCTATAGATATCAGATGACTTCTCAACACCTCTGGGCTCATCAAATACTGAGGTGTAAAAACAGATCGTGCTCAAGTCAGTCACTACTTCACTCCAAAGATAACTCAGGTTTTAATACAATCATCAGCTGACTGCCAGGATATTCCCAATTATGAGGCTAAAAACCAAATTGGGCTGTCATTTATTTCCCTACTTTTTAAAAAAACGAGCTCTGCTAATTTCAGATCCTGTGGATTCAGATCTTCCCTCCAAATGCTGTCAGAGTGTGAAGGGATCCCCTGGCCCACTGGCCTTCTGCACCCTCCACATCCATCCCAGCACGACACACATGGATAAGAGTGTAACAAGTGGGACATGAGTATCCAAAGGGGTGGAGGTGACGAGAGAGCACTTGCGCCAAGCCCTCTTCGAAGCCAGCCACATCCACTGAGAACACGATGGAGCGATGCTCTAGGTCGTTCTGGGTCCAGCCCCAAGCATGCTGACCTGCTGCTTCGCCATCTCATCCCACACACTCCCGGTTGGCCAGGGCCAGGCTGGGAGTTTCACTCTCAGGGCCTTACCACACAAGGGGTTGTCACTAAAGGAACAGAATGAGGTCTACAAAAGGACATTTCCAAATGCTTTTTCAAGGGTCTTTGCTATATTCTCCTTTGAAGAAAGAACTGGGTGGCACAACAGGGAAAGGGCTCGAAAGGGCATTTCGGTGTGCTCAAGTGTGACAGTGTGGGAGATCACCAGCATGGGGGCATGACTCAACCTGGGTCCCTGGATGGAGCAGAAGACCACTACAGTCCCTCCTAGATCCCTCCCTGCCTGGAAAGGTTTGGGAAAATTCCAGAATTCCACAGTCCAGTTCTGGTGTGCTTTGACAATCATTTCCTAGACCTGTGATAATTAAACAGCATGAATATGGTTAAACTTACCGATCACTCCAAGCTCAGTTGCAAACATCAGCGCAATCCCAATGGGAAGACCAATCACATAATACCCAATGGCATTAACAATGGCTCCAACCTTCTGGCTTCCAGTTCCCCTCAGGATGCCACCACTTGTACACTGTAGGCAAGTAACGTCCCATCAGTGTCTGCACTGCTGGGTTCTCAAAGACTCCCACCATCTAATGACAGGCCTGCCACTTCATGGTACTCAGACTTAAAAATGCATGATCATGTGACAATGTTCTGCAGAAGTGACTATGATGATAATATCCCTAGCTTACCCTTTTCCCAATGAAATTTACCCTCATTGAAAGAAATACATAACACAGATCATGCATGTGCAAAATACTCACAGCAAGACCTTCGAAGAGGTGGGACACAGCATAAATTGGGACCACCTGAGCCACCAGAGAAATGATGTCTCTGTCCAAAAGTAAAGCACATATAATTAGCAGGAAAGAAATCTATGAAATAAAAATGTCAGTTCCCAGTAATGAGACTCTGTTTCTGATCCAGCTCAGCACGGACATGTGGTCTAGTCCAGAATCAGTGCAGGGGCAATTCTACAGCTGTTTGGTGCACAGAAGAAACCAACTGTGTTTGCAGTTTGTGACTTTTAGAAAAAAATACAGCCTGGGGTGGGGAATTTAGCTCAGTGGTTCTGGTGCCTGCCCTGCAAGCACAAGGGCCTGGGTTCGATACCTGGAAACCACCTACAACAATGCCAGGCACAGTGACTCACCTTATCAGCAGTCAGAACCACATACCACAGTGCCAGGTATGGTGGCTCCCACCTATAATCCCAGCACTTGGGAGGCAAAGGCAGGAGGATTGCTGTGATGTGAGTTTGAGGCTGAGCACAGGGCCAGCCTAAACTACAAAGTAAGACCTTGTCTCAAAAAATCAAAAACAAAAACAAAAAACAGCCTATTTTATTGATGTAGAACAATCAAATATTTGGAACCACTACTCTCAAGTTAAAATTTAGGTTATACTGCTACTCTTCTTTTCAAAATTTTTTATTTATTTATAATTTTTATATAAATTGAGTTTGTTGGTACATTTTAGGAATACATTACGATCACATTCCTCATTGACAATTTACCACCCTTCTTTCAACATGGATCCCTTCGCCCAGGTCTGTGTCCTAGTGGCTCAAGGAAGCATTAGAGGAAGAGTCAAGGCACTCTCCATAGAGGACTGAGGGCCTAGCACGTGTGAAGCCCTGGGTTCCATCCCCAGTAAAGGCCACAGATAACTTTTGCAGAATTATCCTTAGAATCTAGAAATGGGCCTTAACCCCTCATGGGAGAGACTTGGATTCTAATGACTACTTGGGATGAGAAATGAGAAATATGATACCACTAATCTGGAAAGAAAAGGAATTTATACTCAAGTGGATTGGTCACAAGTAAACCTAGATCAATATCAGGCAGTACTTTTTTTCCCGTACTGATGATTGAACCCAGAGCCTTGTGCATGCCAGGCAAGTACTATACCACTGAGCTACATCCTCAGCCATTTTTGTTTTATTTTTATTTTGAGACAGTGATGCAGAGACTGAGGTACAGGAGCCCCAGTAAGAAAGGTGCCAGGTGACATTAAACAGTGTTCTGCTGGCAGGTTTCTTGTGACTGGGACCAGGCTAGAAGGGCGTGGGCTCTCCATTCCTTGTGAGCCTGTAGGGGGAAATGGTGCAGAAAGTGAGATGCAGGAGCCCCACTTTCCTGTGACCAAGGCAAGACCAGAAGGCCAAAGAATCTCCATTTACTTGTGGCCAGACTGGACATGACTATTGCATGGGGAAGAGCCTCCAGAGACCACCTACTTGTCTGTGGACACTGAATAAATGCAGCAGTGGTGCTGGAACATAGAGAGAGGCTTTCATTGTGTTTCTTCACCCCATCCACCAGTTGAAAAAACACTCACTAGAAGAAGGCAGAAATCCTGTTGACTACAGCCATCAGTGAGTTGGGTGAGTCAGTTCTACCTGCAGGATCCTGGACACTTGCAGAGTTCAAGTCTATAGGACTTCTTTGAGCTCAACTCAGGCACTGTACTCAGAACCTAGACAAGGGATGATGGCTGTCTCCCTGTGACTAATCTGTGTGCTACTGCCCAATCCATCTACAGAGGACAACAGATCCATGCCATGAAGGGTGATGGTGGTTATTGCTGTTGTTATTCTTGTTTTTTGCTTTTTCTGACCTAACTTTCTTTTTTCATTTCTCTACTCTGCTGTTGCTGAATCTGTTCAATTTCAGGCTTTTTCTCTTCTCAACTGCTCTCATTTTTAATAGAAGAAGGAAAATAGTCTCCTATTTGCCTGCTGATGCTAGGTATCCCTATTCTCTTGTTCTTTCATCCTCCCATGTCCGACAGTCAGAATCAGTACCTACAAGTTAAAGGATTTCAGTCTTCTGCAATTTCTCTTCTTTCTGTACTGGTAGAGGAGGGTGAACAAAGCTTCTAGTAGTCCTGTGGTTCTTACTAGGTTCTGCCATATATTTGTGCCTTTTGTCTGTTGTCCTCCATCATTTATAAGGTTCCCTAAGTTTCTGTGATCTCTATAGATCCTCTAACCCTATTTTTTACCTCTCCCTCTCTTTCTATCTACTTCTCCAATTCACCAGAGACCTTTTATTCCCAAAGGGTAGGGCTGCTATATTGAAGGACCTGTATGTTGTAAACACATTTCTGATGAGTTCTAAATTTTGGCATATGGTCACAGAGGTAACTCATGAGATTAAAAGTATCAGGATAGTAATTGCCAAAGATTATCATTTCCTGTGCTGTATTCAATACTGTTGATGATACCTACTGTATTATGTCAATAAAGATAATGTGATTGTTCTGTTTAAATACCTCCTATAGTGTGCCAGAACTGAGATTACTTAAGGGACATTAAAGATCCAATGGGGATAGTCGAGGAAGTAGCCATCTCCTAAGGGTTCCAAATATTAAGAAAAAAAGAGACTTGCAACAAACATTGCCCAGAGAGCAGGCAAGGAATTAAATCAATAACATGAGCAACCACAAGGAATAGAAATGAGAAAAAGTTCAAAACCCAGATAAAAAGGTCATCACCACAGGGAAATCTAGGGAAAAGGGAAACAAAACAAGAACGAGCTTAGTCACCAGGACTCTCTGAGATGGCAATAAAAGATCAGTAGTCAAATGGAAATCAGAAATAATCTCTGAGATAAAAACAGATACTGTTCACAGTAAGAGCTATGAATAATAACGTTAGAGAAGAATTCAGGAACATAATAGAATCTCAGATAACAAAACCAATGGAACCTTTTAAACACCTTTAAACAGACTTCCAGGTGATAAAAACTCCAACAAAAATTTGCAAAGTAGGATGAATGAATGTGAGGTGTAAATTTCAGACCTAGAGGATAAGATTTAGCCAATGAATAGGAAAAGAATAATTTATGGAAAGTGGCAAGGGATGATGAGAAATCAATCCAACAGCTCCTAGATGATACAAAGAATAACACAAGACTGATGAGAGTCGCTGAAAAATCAGGAGATAACGCAAAAGGTATTTAAAAAAAAAAAACTTCACAGATACAATGGCAGGAAAATGAAAAGAACTAGACATACAGATAAGTGAGGCATACAGGACTCAAAATGGCCATGGTATAAAAAAAATCTAAACCTGGGACTTTGATTTAGCCCACAAGTTCTGGTATGTGCCTGCAAGCACAAGATCCTGAGTTTGATTCCCGGTACCACATACCACAACGCCAGGTGTAGTGACTCATGCTTATAATCCCAGCACTTGGAAGGCAGAGGCAGGAGGGTTGCCTAGAGTATGAGGTTAGCTAGGCTACACAGTAAGTTCAGGTCCAGCCTGAACTACAAAGTGAGACATTGTCTCAAAGAAAAATATTCTATACCGAGGCATATAATTATCAAGGTTCTAGATATTCAACAAAAGAACAAAATACTGAAAGCAGTTAGATAAAAGAAAAAAAAAAAACACATACAAAGGGAAGTCCATCCGGATCACAGTAGACTTTTCAACGCAAATACTCAAGGCAAGAAAAGCCTGGAGAGAAGTGTGCCAGGCTTCATAGGAAAACAACCTCCAACCTAGACTGAAGTATCCTGAAAAACTATCTGTCAAAACTGATGGGAAAATAAGATATTTTCATGACAAAGAACACCTAAAAAACTTAAAAACAAAATCTGCATTCCAAAACATTCTAAAGAATATCATGGAGAAAAACAATGAAAGTCACAAACGCATGAGACCCAGCAGACTAAATCCATTAAATAAGGCAAGCAACTGAATGGAAAGGGGCAAAAGGAAAGAATAAAAGAGCCAAGAACAGGAAAACATCATGACAGGTATAAATCAGTCCATATCAGTCATAACCATTAATATCAGTGGCCTCAATGCGTTAATTAAAAGACATAGACTGGCACAATAGATCAAGAAGCAAGATCCTACAATATATTGCATACAAGAAACACATCTAATTCAGAAAGCCACAGACTGAAAATAAAAGGATGGAAAACAATTCTCCATGTGACAGGAAACTGCAAAAAAGCAGGAATAGCTATCTTATTTGCAGACAAAATAGATTTCAAACCAAAACTGAATAAGAGAGTCAAAGAAGGATACTACATTCTCATACAGGGGACAATCAAAGAGAAAGAGATGACATTCATAAATATTTATGCACCAAATTCCAATGCTCCCAACTATATACAATAAATATTAATGGATATGAAAAGCCAGATAAGCACTAATAGAAAAGTAGTAGGGGAGCTCAATACCCTACCACAAATAGCCAGATTGACTAGAAAAAAAAATCAATAATAAAATATTTTAACTGAACCCAACCTTTTGAACAAATGGACTTAATAGATGTCTATAGAGTATATCACCCCACAATGTCAGAATATACATTTTTCTCAGTTGCTTGTGGATCATTCTCCAAAACAGACCATGTGCTAATTCCTAAAGCATGTTTAAGTAAATGCATAGGAATTAAAGTTATCCCCTGAATACCATAGACCATACTGCCTTGAAATTGTAAAAGAAATTCTCAATGGTGAAAGAAATTCTAAGATCATCACAAACACATAGAAACTGAATAACACTCTGCTGAACAACTAGTGGGACATAGAAGAAATTAAACAATTTCTGCATTAAATGATAACACCAGCACAACATACAGGAATTTATGGGACACAATGAAAATAATTTCATGAGAGAAAATCATAGCAGTGAACCCCTACACCAGGAAAATAGAGCAAGCTCAAATAAATCTGATGCTGAACTTCAAGCAATTAGAAAAAAGAGGAACAAGATAAACCCAAATATTGTACTAGAGAGGAAATTATAAGGATCAGAGCAGAACTTAATATAGTAGAGACGAAGACAATTATGCAAAAAAAATCAGTGAATTGAAAATTTGGTTCTTCGAAAGGATAAATAAAGTTGACAGAACCTTAGCCAACCTTATTAAACAAAGGAAGGAAAAGGCTCAAATATGTGCTATTAGGAATGAAAAGAGGGAAATCACCATAGATTCAGTGGAAGTCCAGAGGATAATACACACCTACTTTGAAAATTTGTTCTCCAATAAGATAGAAAACGTAGAAGTGGAGAGATTCCTAGAACATATGAACTCCAAAGTTGAGTGAAGATATAAAAATGTTAAATATCTTAATATCAATCTGTGAAACTGAAAATATAATAAAAAACCTACCAACAACAAAAAGTCTGGTCCTGATGGTTTTACTGCTGAATTCTACAAAACTTTTAAAAAAGAGTTAATGCACTACTATTCAAACTCCTTAATGAAATTGAAAGGGAAACTGCACGCCCACATTCGTTCCTGGAAGCAACCATTACACTGATTCCAAAAGGAGAGAGAAAGATTCAACCAAAACAAAAACTACAGACCAATCTCCCTAATGAACACAGATGCAAAAATCCTCATTAAGATACTGGCAAGCAGAATAGAAAGGATCATCAAGAAAATCATACACCCTGAGTATATTGGATTCATCCCAGGGAGGTAAGGATGACTCATTATACATAAATCAATAAATGTAATATACTATATAAACAGATTCAAGGACAAATCCATATAGTCATCTCAATAGATGCAGAAAAAGCATTTGACAAAATCCAACACTCATTCATGATCAAAACCCTACAGAGAATTGGAATCGATGGGCTTTATCTCAAACTAATAAAAACTATATATGAGAAACCAGCATAAGTTCAAAAACTGAAACCTTTCACACTAAGATCAGGAACAAGACACCGATATCCACTATCACTACTCCTGTTTAATATAGTGCTGGAAACAGTAGCCACAGCAGTTAAACAAGAGAAAGAAATAAAAGGAATAAAGATAGAAAAGGAACAAGCTAAACTGTCATCATTTGCTGATGTCATGAGACTCTAGATAGAAGACCCTAAAAACTCAACCAAAAGCCTGCTAGACTTAATTCCAATTTGGTAGCATAGCTGGATACAGTCAATATTCAAAATTCAATAGTCTCTGTACATACAAACAACAACTCATTGAGAGAGAAATTGGGGAGTCGAGCCTTTTCACAATAGCATCCAAAAAATGAGATATCTAGGAATCAATCTAACAAAGGAAGTGAAACTCCTCTACTCTGAAAACTACAGCACTCTGAAAAAGGAGATTGAAGAGGATTTTTGAAAATGGAAAGGGGTAGGAAGAACCAATATCATCAAAAGAGCTATAGGAAGAACCAGTATCATCAAAAGAGCTATACTCCCACAACTACTATACAGATTCAAGGCAATCCTGATTGAAATCCCAACAGTATATTTCACAGAACTTGAGAAAATAACACAAAACTTCATCTGGAACCACATGATACCTAGAATAGCAAAAGTAATTCTAGGCAACAAGGACATGGCTGGTGCTATTATGGTCCCCAACTTGAAACTATTATAAAGCCACTGTGACAAAAACTGCATGGTAGTGGCAAAGCAATAGACTTAAGGATTAGTGGAATGCATTAGAAGATCCAGAAACAACTCCAGATATACTCATCTTCAACAAAGGAGCCAAATATCCTCAGTGGAGAAAAGACAGCCTCTTTAACAAATGGTGCTGGAAAAACAGGGTTTCAACCTGCCAAAGACTAAACCTAGACCTAACTCTTCCACCATGTACTAAACTAACATCAAAGTGGATTAGAATCCTAAATATTAAAATAGAAAAACTAAACCTATTGCAAAATAGGTTAGGGAGAACACTTGGAGACATTGGCTTATGGAAAGACTTTATGAACAAAACCTCTATAGTATGAGAACTAGCAGAAGATCAATAACTGGGATCTCATCTTATTAAAAAGTTTCTGCACAACAACAGAGACCACCAGCAGAGCAAAAAGACCACTGAAAATATGGGAAAAAATCTTTACCAGCTGCTTCTCAGACAAAGGGCTACTATCTAGAGAATATAAAGAGGTTTAAAAATCAGCCCCCCCAAATTTAAAGACTCAATTCAAAATTGGACATCTGAAATAACAGACACTTTTCAGAGAAAGAAGTAAAATCAACAAAGAAGCAAATGAAGAAATGCTCAATATCACTGGACATTCGAGAGATGCAGATGAAAATAATAACTGCTAGGTTCTTTGAGGAAGGAAAAATTATCTACAGAGCACAGAAACATCATTCTCCCAGCAACATCAAGTACAATTTCTGATCTTGCCAATGATTCAGACATGATTCCATATGCACCTCTCCCAGGGCTTGTCCGTAGTGGCATCTATCCAACTAAACCATCTTATGTCACAGATTTTCACATGTCAAGTAAATCCTCAGCCAGGCATGGTGGTCCACATTTGCAATCCCAGCACCAAGGCAGGAAGCTGGCAAGTTCAAGTTTGGCCTCTGCAGTTTATTGACATAGCAAGGCCCCTCAAAATTTACCAAAAGACTGAAGATGTACCTCAGTGTGCATATACTCTGTTAAATCCACATACTGAGAAAAGAAAGGAGGAGGAGGAGGGGATAAAGAGGAGACGGATGAGAAGGAAGACAGGAAGGAGAAAAGAGGAAATGGAAGAAGGAAAGAGGAGAGGAGGGAGGAAGAAGCAGAAAATCAGCACTCACCGGTCAGTGGTGAAAATGTACCCCAAAAGGTCCTTACAGCTTAACAGCAGGACACAAAAAGTCACAGCAAAGAGCTCTGGAAGTGAAAGAACAGGAGAAATGACGCTGTGAACAAAGTCTGCTTTGCTGGGTACTAAAGGTCCCCACAGGCTCCTGTGTTAAAGCCTCAGTCTCAGCGCACAGTGTTCAATGTGGGGCTGTCGGAAGTGGCTGGACCACGTTGGGGTTCTAACCTCAGCAGTGGATTATACTCCACCAGTAAATCCAACGTGGATGGCATTACTGGGAGGCTGTGGAAACTCCAGGAGGTGGGCCCCCCTGGAGGAATAGCTCACCGCGGAAGTGACTTTGCAGGGCAGATCTTGACCTCCATCCCTCCTCTCTCTGCTTCCTGGCTGCTATGAGGTGTGCAGCTTTGTTCCACAATGACTCTTACCCATGACTTTGAGCCTCCCCTTGGATCCTTAGCAATGGGGCCAAACAACCGTGGACCAAAACCTCCAAACCATAAGCCAAAATAAATAGTTCCTCCTATAAGTTGATTTTTTTTTAATGTTCTTTCACAGCATGACTAACAAAGTCTGCAGAAATGGGGGAGGCTGCATGCACCAGGAGGCTTGGACAAATGGACGCTAAGCACCTGTGACCAGCAGGGCGACCACTGAGGACCGCTTTGCCTGTTCAATATTTCCGGCACCCAAAGCATTTCCTACCCGGACGTTGGCGGCCACACTGAAGCCTGCAGGAACCTAAAATGAAAAGGAAACCTACAACAGCAGAACTGCAGGTTGAGAAGGTGGCACAGAGGAGTAGCCTTATGCCTAGCATCTTCCTGGAAAAACTAAGTCCTACAGTTCTGAAGACTCATTTGCATTATCCCTGTACTGCAGTTGAAAGGGAAATAATAAATTTGTATAACCTTCCATTCAAGTAAAGCTTTAGTTTGTTTTTTGGAAGACACCCCCCAACCCCCACCTCCGCCTTGTTTATTTTTGTAAATTTTGTTAAGTCCACTGCACAGCCACTGCTCTGCAACTTTTGTTACAATTGAGGCTTCCAGCTGCAGAAGACTGGGCCAGACTGAGCCTAGAGGTTCCTTTGTTGTTAAAAAGGATTGTTGTACTTGCTTCTGTTATAGGTGGAAATCTGTGCAACATTCTAACCAATGGAGCTTCTAGTCTGTACCTGTACTAGCCAGTGAGACTTGGAAACTTATAACCAATGAAATGAGACTACTCCACCCTAACTTCAAGGACATTCTATAACTAGGGCATAAAAGCCTGGCTTCTGAATGGCCACTGGGTTGGCCTCTTTGCAGAACAACCTCAGGCTGATTCACAGGCATTAGAGTAAAGATGCACACATTGCCTCTAAAACTCCTGAGTGCGTCTTCCATCCTACCCTCCTGGATAGGCAGCGCTGAGCTCTGAGCTGCAACACTGAGCTGTATGCACTGGCTCAGCTGGCGCTCGCCGCTTCAATTGGAAGGCCCCAGAGAAAACACGCACTTTGGATCCTGGGATCCTGGGACCCTTATGGTGCTGGGAAGACCCGGCCATGCCAGAAGGACCCTCCTCAGCTCTAGAATGACTCTGACTATTACTCCTAATATCAACACCTGTGCTCATCTGCAGGGCCCTTTCAGAGCACCTCTGACACTCACCATGTACACGATGACAGCCAGCTCATACACAATGGACTGGGCTCCCAGCTCCACCATGCCAAGGATACCTGGTGAACAAAGACAGTTGACAGCTGGCTTCTGGACGGCATCCCCACATTCCCTCTGGTCACCCCATCATCTGCATACATACCACTCAGGAAGCTTCCGATCTCATAGGCCCACCACTCGATGCACAGCATGAACATGCTGGGGATGGCCAGGTGCAGGAAGGAGGCCCAGTCCTGCAGGCACTCGAGGGACCAGCCTGCAGGCGCAACACATACATGTCCAACACACTGGGCCATGAGGCCAAACTCATCCAGGGCAAAGCCACAGCCAAGACGGAAGAGAAGGCAGTCTTTACCTCCCCATGTGGCTTCATGCAGTTTTCTTATGAAGATGTAGAGAAAAAGGAGAAGAGCCAGCGTGAACTGGGAGATGGTATTGGCCAGTGCAGAGCCCCTGGGAAGCAACGTCCCTGTAAGGACAGGTGTCTGTGCCCCAGCATCTCCACGACTCTTGGCAAGGTGCAGCGCTGTCCACCCCTTGCTGTGCCTCCCTCCGTGGGCCCTAGGCTGGCTTCTTCCCATGGCAGCATCCCCACCAGTGTTTTCCAGAGTGGCACGGCAAAGTCACACATGGACCAACTCAAGTGCTTACTCTTTTCACCCCTGGGAAAGCCACATTCAAATCATTCCTCCTCCCTGTCCCAAGAGGAAGCTGGACTCACGTCACTCCAAGGTGCAGCTGATAGAGAAATACATAGTTGGCAAAGGCATTGACAAGGTTGGCTGCCACTCCAGTCATAATCTGAGGCAGAACAATTCCCTGGAGCAAGGAGACACCACAGACCACACTCACCCGGACATACGTTAGGCTCCAGCAAGAGGGCTCCCGGGGTGTACCGCATCCCTTCGGCCCCTGCCTTTCCGTCTCCCTTCCCACCTCTTCCTCCTCTCTCTGGAGCACAAAGTACAGAGCTCTGGCCTCAGAGTGACACAGGGAAGAGGAAAGGCAGCAGAGAAGGAAGAAGAGATAAGGCTCATCTTACGGGGCGGAAAGGCTGGCAGGGACAGCATGTGTAAAGATGACACTGCGGACGATGGTATCTAGCAGGTGAAAGCATAAAACTGTCTCGACTGAAAATGAAATTCAGCAAACTGACCAGAGAAGACCTTGTGAAACTAACATTCCTTTCTGGAGTGTGGAATACATTCTGTCAGGAAGGGCAGGAAAAATACTCCCTCTGTTTGGAATCTCAGAGACTTAAGGGCTATAAAATAGCTCACTTACAGAGTGTTTACCATGTCTATCTTTTGTAAATTTGGGGGTTCTGCTCATTTTTGTCCTAAATATTGAACCCAGGACTTTTGCAGTGGGTCACATCTCCAGACATTTCTGTTTTGTTTTATTTCTTAGGTAGGATCTGACTAAGTTCCTCAGGCTGGACTTGAACTTGCAAACCTTCTGCATCAGCTTTCCAGAGTGCAGGAATTTCAGCCACGCATACCACCTGACTAGCTCTGCAGTTTGCAAGGAGAAGAGGACTTGCGTCCTTGTCAGGACAACTTCCACGGACCACTATTTGTCAGGAGCTCCTCGTTAGTTTTCAGCAAGGGAGTCTTTGACCAGATTTACAGTTCAGGCAGACAGTAAAAGCAGCAGCTCCGTGTAGGACGGACCCAGGGAAAAGCTGGCAGCAGGAAGAACAGTTACAACCTACAGAATGATACAGAGGACAAATGACAGAAAATGAATTCAGGTAGTGGTACAGCAAAAACGGAGGAACGGGTAGGACTCACAGGATCAGGTGACTGATCAATGTAGGAGGAAAAGATGAAGTCACAGGTAGGGTGGGGCTACAAAGGACAGGGGACAGGAAGAGAAAGCAGGGAGGCCACTGAAGTGGGACCTAGCAGGCAAGCAGCAGGTGCTGGGGCCAGGTATGTGACACACGTGGGTCTCCTTGGGACAGCTAGAAAGCAGGCCTGGAAGTCAGACAGACAGAGGTAGAGCTGTGTGCACATGGTAGGAACTGGACACAGACACGGTGGAGCCCTCAGGGAAGGCACAGGTGGCACAGGGCAGCCGCCTTCACTCCAGCATCCTCTCGCTGTTCACCTGAGGGCAGGCCTCCTGAGTCTCCTCCAGCCTCTCCCACCTTGCCCTCTTTCAGGTTGTTAACCTCCTCGGAACAGCTCTCCATTTGTTTTTGTCCTGTGCGTACTTACTGGCCAGAGTCAGAAACTTTGAGCTGCTGTGTCACCCCCTTGCCGTCCCATGCCCCACCCCCACCGGTCAGCGATCTCATTCTCCAGAGACAACCCATTTGTCACATCCGCTCACACCTACTGTGTCAGGGCCTCTGGCCACTGCTGTGAGCCACATGTGAAGATTGTTGACTGACATTGTCATTGCCATTTGAGCTTTTGTGTCCCCAATGGAAAAACCAAGGGCTTTCAGACAGCTAAGGGGCAAGGCTGACACTCTGGGGCCTGATGGGCCTCTGTAACCCTCAGCTTTCTCTGGAAAGCAGACAGGGCTGAACCCTTCCACCAACAGAGCCAAAGAACACGGCGGCTTGATGCTACTAATGCCAATGACAATATTTCCAAGTGGGAATTGGATATGAATTTTCCAGAGCCAAAGCTAATGCACTTGTTCCCTGATATCACTTAGCACAACTCTCCATGTCAAAGTCTTGAAAACATTGTTCAGTGGCTCTAAGAAAGCAAGCTCCCTCTATCCTGATTTCTCTCACCCCAGAGTATTTGCAAGACCCCCACTCCCACAGGCCCACCCAAGGGAAAGAACCATCCATATTACCTGGTTGAGCAGGTATTTAACTTGTAATGTATAAAGAAAGGCTGCCTACAAGAGAGCAAGAGGTGAATGTTAGCGGTGAGGCTGGACACACACCAGTGAGCTGGAGCCACAGTGGGCTTGTGCCATAATCAAGGCCTGCTGCCCTTTGCTCCTGCACAGGCACACGGAGGTGCCATGTGAGTACGGTGCAGCGCATCTGCGGTCGTCTTCTTTATGGATGAACTCAATCCAGTCTCCCCATCCAATCCCTTACCCAACTGCTAAAAGGAACTCTAATTGCTTTCAGTGCACAGCAAGGATTTTCCCCTGGATATTGAAATAAAACTTAGAAGACCCCTCCTTATATATCAGGCTATTTTCCTATTTGGTAGAATAATAAAAGAATATCACATTAAAATATTTATAGACCAAATGTCCATTAACTGGAGACTGTATAAAAATGTGGTTTTTAAAAAAATTAAATGGAGTATTACTCAGCCATAAATAATGATACATTAGAGATATGTCTAGCTAAATGGATAAACACTGAGACCATACTCATATGTGAAATAAATAGGACACTGATGTGTAAATATGGTATCATTTCTCTAGGGTGTGAAACTGAAGGTATGAGGTCCAGAATGTATGATAGGTAATGTGATATAAAAAGAAAATGTTCAAAAGGAAGGGAGAAAGGGAGAGGGAAAACAAAAAAAAGGAAAGAAAAAATGTGATGGTATAAAGGAAAAAGCAGAAACAAACCTTATTTATATAGGGGGTGGGGGTTAAAGGAAGGGCAAGGGAATGGGAAAAAAATGAGAATTAAGATACATCATGTACAGGAACAAATTCTCAATAAGGATTGTGATCTAAAATATACCAATACACAGTTTACTTTTAAAAACTATTTAAGTACGGGGTGCAGCTTAGTGATAGAGCACTTGCCTAGTGTGTGAGGGTCTAGGTTCAATCCCTAGCACCAAAAAGGCATGCAAAGAAAAATTTTTAAATATAAAAGTAAAATGAAACATTTGAGAGGAAGAGCACAATGCCAGTTATGAGGGCACATAGTTATTATTATGGGCTGAATTGTATTTTCCAAATTCACACACTGAAGCTCTCTATCTGCCACACACATGATGATTTGGAGGTCTTTAAAAAGCTAATCAAATTAAAATTAAGGGGTCAGGATGAGGCCTTAATCCAACAGAATTGGCGCCCTTCACTTATTTTAAATTTTTGGAGGGGGAGTGACACTGGAGTTTGAACCCATAATTTACATTGAGCTATACCCTCATTCACCAATTTTTTATGTTTTATTTTGAGAAAAGGTCCCCCTAAATTGTTAATCTTCCCACATCGAGCTTGAGTTCTCCTACCTTAGCCTCCCAATTACTGTGATTATAAAATGATTGATTTTTCATTCATTCATTCACAGTACTAGGGACTGAACCCGAGGTGTCACACGTGCTAGGCAGGTGCTGTACCACCAAACTACACTCTCAGCTCTTTTTAATTTTTATTTTGAAAAGTCTCACCAAGTTGCTCAAAGAAACAAGAAGATGTCACAGGTGTGTAAATACTGTATCTTTTCTCTGGTGTGAGAAACTGAAGATGTAAAGGAGTTCTAGAATGTATGATGGATATTGCGAAGTAGAAAACATTCAAAGGGAGAAAGGGATAGGGGTAAGAAACAAGGGGAAGCAAAAAATGTGATGGTGAAAAAAGGAAACGAAGCTGATGTATACAGGAGGTGGGGGTAGTAGGGTGGGCAGGAGAATGGGGAAAATGAGAAGTAGTGTTATATACTGGTATAAATTCTCAATGTTGAGTGTGATCAGGATGTGTATATAAAATGTACCAATAATATCAATTTAAGGAAAAGAAACAAGAGGATGACTATGTTACATGGCCTCAAGAGTGGCCATCTTCAAGCCACGGAGAGGCCAGAAGAAAGTAACTATGCCAACACCTTGACCTGAGATGTATGGCTTGCAGAACTGTGGAAAAACACATTTCTGTGGTATAAGCCATCGGCCTCTGGTACTCAGTTACAAGAGCCTCAGAAGACTAATTCAGCTAGGCTCTCCAACTGAATAAACTTAGCTTTGACAGTTCACTGACCATACACAACTGAGTGTCAAACATTAACACACACTGATACCTCCATGTGCCCCCTCTCAGCAGACACAAAAAAGGCTAAAAATCAAAGCGACGCCCTCAGAGGTTCTGAACCGGGTATGACTTTAACTACTACAAGAAGAGTCTGGACTCTTCTCCCTAGATGACCCCAAAGGTCCTTCTAGCAGTGGGCAGGGAAGACAGCGGTCTGTTGGGATTGAATCACTCACCCTGATGTTGGAGTTATGTTGGTCATATCCTTGGTGGTCATAATTAAAACTGTGCTTCCATGAGGGGCCAATGTCACGTGTGAGGACTGAGCCAGATAAGGGGCTCAGGGATGTGGCAGCTACTTTTCACCCACAAACCCCAAGAAAAGAACCGCTGAACCTTTCAAAACTTACAGGAAGAGCTGGAATGAAGATCATGACATAGGTCTGGGTAAGCCTATATAAGGAAAAGATCAAAATCACCACTGATGATAGAGGCCTCCATTTTACCGGAAAGAGTAAAATAATGATGACAATTACCCTTTGCATTTTCCCATCTTTCTAAATAAATTGCCTTAAATTATCAGAGCAAATAGGAAAATGTATGCATAGAGCTTGGCATAACCCAAATTATCTTTGTTTCTTCCTTTTTCTAAGGCTTTGGGTACAGGACAAGGTTCCCCAACACTGCACCAAGGTCAGACAACTCTCTATTTGAGAACTGTCCTGTGCATCACAGGATGTCTCCAGCCTTCCTCTCAGCCAGCAGCAGCCCACAGGACCTGTTGTGATACCCAGAAACGACTTTAAATATTGCTACATGCCCCCTGGCTTCAGAGTTGCTAGTTTAGAGCTAGAGTTTCTTAACTGTAAAGGTCTTAATTAGTTAAACAATGAGTCTCAAACATGGCAGCTCTGAAAGCTACTCACATCCAGACCTTCCCCTAGCTCAGTTAAGAGTGTGGAGGAAGAGCTAGAGATACACAGCAGGATTGGAAGCACATAGATGATTTTAATACTAACCTTGGTCAGGAACTACTAAACAAATTACCATGCCACATACTAAAGATGTTCACACACACACGTAGCCCACCCTGGAGTCGAGGATTAAACCGACAACCAAGGCATGCTTGGCAAGCCTTCTGTCCCTGAGCTCTGTCCCCAGGAGTTTGCAAATCTAATTCCACTCAAAACTTCTTACCCTGGAAGTCCTCCAAAGGAGGAGGGGCTTAGATCTTGGGAGCCAGATACAGGAGTCACTAAGACCTGGGTGGGAGGGTCAGCCCAGGAGAACTTGTTCCCCAGCTTAGTGTGTGGCCTTGTTCCTGCCCTTTGTAATGCCCAGAGGCTGAGCCTGGATGTGTTTTTGCTCTGATGCAAGCTGAGCCCACCATGACAGCCCTGTCTTACTTACCTGGACACGTCTGGGTCCTGCCTGAAGAGCAGCAGGATGTGCTGGGTGTTGAGGAAGAGCGCCCAGCAAGGAAAGCAGCAGAGCAGCAGAATGAGCGTCCCCCGCTGCAGGATCACCCCCACGTGCTTCAGGTTCTGGCTCCCATACGTCTGGGGTACAGTCAGCCAAAACAAAATCATTAGCACAGAAACAACACATCCCCCTCCCCCCTCCCCACCCCCCAGCCTTCAGTGTGCGTCTAGCTGTTCTAGAGACGTTGCCATTATGTCTAGGGAGGATGCATCCATGATGAAAAACACAAGAGGTTTTAGAACACAGTGAGCATTTAAAAAACAGAGATGCCAGGGTCTCACTAAAGATCCAGAGTGGGCCCCGGCAATTTTTAAAACTTTCCCATGTGATTCTCACATGCAATCAGAGTTGCGAAACCTGCAAACTGTACTTAAAATGCAAATTAAATGGTGGGCCCCACTCCAGAATTTCTAAAGCAGAAACTCTGAGGGCAGGGCTGGCTGAAGTACTCTGGCTTTCTGTTCAGGGACCTCTCTGTGATAGCTTCAGGCTACCGTGGAGAGAAGGCTTACCCTACCGGCACTAGCAGGCAGACAGTGCCCAACTCAGGACGGACTGACTCACAATTTTTTAACTCCAAGATGGTGCAAAGAGGATATGAATTCAGTAGAAAGAAGCTGCATTTTGAATTTTGATTGTGAATCTTTCCTGTACTAGCAATAGATGGTGTACTCCTCTGACGGGAAGCAAGCCACAGCTCCCTTGCAGCCGGAGCATCACAAAGAGAATTACTGATGCTCTACAGTACTGCTGCGTTGCTAGGCTAGGACGTTCAGTAGGTTAAGTGTGTTCAGTGCATTTCTAACTAAAAATATTTTCAGCTTATGATGAGTTCACTGGGTGTCAGCGTACAATTCAGAACATTTCCCTCCTGTTTCTGTCCACCGTACCCCCAGGAGGATGTTGAACATTCATTGACAATCACATGGGTGATTCTGATGCTGTCTCAGGTTTGAGAACCACAAGACTATAGCAACTAAAACATAAGTGGTAGGAGGGACTTTTACAAAGTGTCCCCTGTCTGGTCAAAACGTAGTATAAAGCTGTCATCAGATCAGGCTGAAAGAAACCCACATGTACTACAAAGAACGCAGGCAAGCAGAGCTGAAGTCAAGAGCTGAGGACCAGCTGCAGGTCCTGGGTGTGCAGGTGACTCTCCCTCTGGCACCTTCCTCCACTTACTGTCAAGAGGTGTCTGGGGCCACTGGGAGAATGTGACCACTTCCATTTACCTGGGAGATGAGTGTGTCACAAGCAGAGGATAAGCCATGTCCCACGGAAATGCCAATGACATTGATGATCTGGAAATAACCAAGAATCAGACAGAGCTAAAAGGAAATGAAGACCATCTCTCCAGCCCTGCCCATACCTCCAGCAGCATTAACAAGCCCATTTAATCACCTCTGTTAAAGGCATGGGTGGAGTACCTGCTCTGTGCATTTGCCTACCTCAAAGGACAGGCATCAGTTCTGAGAGGGACAAAAAAGTCTAGGCAAGCAGTTATCACACAGCCTTTTGTGTTTTGCATTTTTTTGCACTCCAGCTCAGGAGGTCATGAACTGGCTTGGATCTAGATGTTCCCACTCCACTTCCAGATCAGGATGTTCAGAGAGCCTGACCAGAGTGGGGCGTGGGGAGCTGGCTCCTCTTGATGATGTCACATTATGGCTTCGCTTTTACAATTTCCTTCTCTCAGGAATCAGAGCGCCACAGACTACAAACCACATGCTGTGGCCAACAGAATAAAACCCCACAAAGATGTCCCCATTCTAACCACCAGAACCTGGGAATCTGTGTAGTCACACAGCAGAGAATTATTTAAGGCTGCAGTCCTGAGCCATCTTGACTCTAAACCCATAGAAGCCCTGTTAAGCTTCTCTGAGACAGCCATTCAGTTGTGCCAGGTTGTTACAGCAGCAGGAAGAAACAAATGTGAGTAGCTTTTGTTACCCCACTAGAAAGTTTTATGCATACTGCAATTGCAAGTGTGACAGCATCCAGCTCCAGCTTGCCCAGGTGACCACAGAACACGGAGCTGATGAAACTGATCAGGAATATCATCAGCTGAGCCAGGAACTGGAGAGAGAAAGAGAACCAGGGGAGATGAGCGCCAACCACAAAATCCAGGGTGTGGCCCAGTGCCCTCCCCACCCAACTCTCACGGGAAGGGAAGAAGCTCAGGTCTCAGGTAGCATTGCAGGTTCCTTGAGCAAATGTGTGATTTCTGTGGGACTCCTTAAAATAGTAAAATGGTTATCTGCAACTACTGGGTCAGAATTCAATTCTTTAATTTTTAAAAAATCTTTGAATTGGCCTTGTCTATCTTATGCCGTTGAATGTTGGAGGTGTTTAACTTTCTTTTCATTTGTACAGGAGCTTTTGCAGCTCACAGTTTGCCTTAAATCTCAGAGGAGACTTTGGACTTGGACTTTTTGGCAGTGTTAAAACTGTTAGGACTTTGGAAACTGTTAAAGATGTACTATATGCCTTTGGCATAAAGGAATGTGCATAAGTCTTTGGGGGCCAGGAGTGGGACATTATGGCTTCTGTCTAGACGTGCTCAAGGGCATGAATGTTACCCACCCTCAGAAGCCTGGGGGATAGAAGGGATAAAAGAATTGTAGTCATCCCTTGTTGCTTTGCTACCTTCTGTCCACCATAAACTGTTTCTCCTTTGTGATGTCACCCTGACTTGGAGCCAATTGATTATGGGTTGAAATGTCTACAAACTGTAAGCCAAATAAATCTTTTCCTCCTTTATCTTTGGGTGCTGAGATTGTTTTTGTCAGCTATGAGCAAAGTAACTAAGGCAGCACATAATTTTCATGTTGTGGTATACAGTGTAACATTTCAACATAGTGTACCCTGTGTAATAATGAGATCAGGGTAAGAGACATATCCAGTACAACAAAGGGCTGGATGTAGCTCAGTGTGAAAGTCCTGAGTTCAATCCTCTATACCACACCTCTATTCTCACATTCAATTGCACCTTTTCCCATTAACTAGCTTCTCTAAATACCCCAGAATCATAATTTTAGGAATTTTCCAGCCTTTCTGGTGTATTTTTCTCTTTAATATCTTACACCAAAGACCACATTGTTTCTTCTGAAAGTTTTCCAAGGCGGCCTTCTCAGATAACCTCCTTGTTATCTCACATTCCTAGCGAGGACTCTCCTGGAGAGAAGATAACCTGTAACATCACAAACTCACTTTACACAGCTAGGAAGAATGGGTGGGAATGTCATTATCCAACTAGAAGGTCAATCAGATCTAAGCACCCTAGAGGAATGCTGCCAGTCTGTCTAGCACCCCTAGTTCTTTAATTCTACGGAGGCTCAGATATGAGTACACTCATCTGGAATACTGAGCCATTCTTCCAGGAACTGTGAATCACTCCCCGACTGGACATTCAGTTTGTTTCTTGACGTTAATTTAAAACTACCCTCTGCTTCCCCATCTCCTAGACCCAGGCAGTCCGTCTTGCTCCAGTAGGGAAGACGGACTATCAGCCCAAGATGGGGTTCATCTGACCCCCACTGCCTAGAAGGAAAGAACAGCTACCTAAGGATTTGTTGTGCATGCCCTGTGGGGTCCCCGTTCAAACACTACTATCCCAGGATGGTGTCCTTGCTGCTGCTCCAGCTTTGATGCTGCTTTACAAATGGGGTCCTCTGTGCTGAGCTCCAACACACTCCTCTTGGGCTCCAGGGACAGAGCTCCTGTGCTGGTTTTTGCCTGACCATGCATAACTTGTCTACCTGTGCTGTAGCTGCCCCAAAATGGCAAAGCAGAGCTGACTGGGGTTCATTAAGCCCCCAAACCATGACAGAATAACTTCCTTCTTCCCTTTCTTGAAATCCACATCTGAGAAGACAGTTTTTACTTTGGTGATAGGCCCAGTTCTTCAAAACATGAATTGGCCTGGCATAGTGGTGCCTGCCTATCATCCCAACACATAGGAAGCTGAGGTAGAAGGATTTCAAGTTTGAAGCCAATAAACAGTAAGACTATGCCTCAAAAGACAACAAGGAATGACTGAAAAGGAATGGTATTCCTAACTGGGTGTGCACGTGCATGTGCGTGTGCATGTGCGTGTGATCCACACCAAGGTAGGAGTCAAATCTTTCTTATATCGACTCTCAACACCAGACCGGAGTATCTTTCTACCTACTGCAGAAACCAAGCATGAACTTATTTTCCAACAGGGCTTCCTGCTAATAAATAGAAGGAATGCTTCTGCACTGCATAGGTAAACTGAAATAAAATGAGCAGGGCATGAAGATGGATGCCCTGAGAGAATTGAGATGCAAATTCAGGAGGCTGGGCTTGGGAGTGCACATCAGTCGTAGAGTACTTGCCTAGCATGCATAACACCCTGGGTTTGAGCCCTACAAATAAATAAAAAACTGCTTTTGAAAGAACATTGATATGTTCAATCTGATTTTGCAGAATTGAAAGCCAGAGACATTGGATCACACAGATGTGTGCCAGGACACAGTTCTCGTAGATATGGTTCATTTGGTGGCACTTTGTGTGCCTTCACAATCCTGTCTCCCTGCAGGACACATGTTCTTTATGGTTTCATCTGAAAACGTGCTTTCTGACTGCTGGGCCTCTGGAGTGCAGCCCAGATTTTGCTTTCATAAATCATACTGCTATGAATACCTTACTAACTTGGGTGGGAAAGGAGCATTTTCTTAGGGTGAGAGCCCAGTGCAAGGGTGGGAACAGATGTCTCTTATACACAAGGCCAGGAAGGCAGGCTGAGTTCAGTTGATTCCTGTGAGAGGCACCTCCAGTGTCCATGCCAGCCCAAAGAGCTTCTTGGTGAAGGCTGCCACTGCTTCCCTTTGATTCTGGCAATAACCCTGCACTCACTGCCTGTTCTAGTTGTATATCCTCTCAAAGACTTGCGTGCTCAAAGGTAGGGTATTTGAAAGGTGACTGGTTATGAGAATACAACAGCTGACTCTGTTACAAGGGAGGGTCAGGTCTGAAGATGTAGGTCACACAGAGCATGACCCAGATGGGTATATCTCCCGTCCCTGCTTCTTCCTTGATGCTCTGCTTCCTGGCTGCCATAAGGTGAGCAGCTTACTGTGCCAGACACTTCGACCACTCCTCCCTTCCCTGGGGTCAGCCAACTACAGACTAAAAACATGAGCCAAAAGAAACCTCTCCTTCTTCACATTGTGGATGTTGGATATCAAGACTCATCCAGGAAGAAAGTAACCAAGACCCTGCCCAAACTGGGCAGGCGAGGCAGCTAGCCCTCACTCAGGCCTCAGTCCCAGGAGAACAGGATTCCGGAGGTTAAATTTATTAACTTTGGCACAGATCCCGGTTTTAAGTCTATGAATGAACTCCTAACCACAGACAGTTGTCTCTGCATAGAAAAGTCACCTGGGGGAAGTGGAGGATGTTTAAAATGCCTCTGCCTGGCCCATCTCAAGGAACAGGCTCAAAATGATAAAGGGTAGATACCTTTGGCATATGTGGGACAACATGAGCTGAACAGGGCGGAGACCGGAGGCTGTTGGGAGTGGAGATGTGGAGAGGTGGGCCCCTCTGAGAGACTTTCAGGATGCTACAACCAGGAGCGCTGGTGAGGAGGCTGAAAAAAGCTAGAGAGGATGGAAAGAGGGTCCCAGGCCCCTCTCTCCAGTGGCTACCATCATGAAATACTTCCTCACACCCACCACCTTTTTGACCTGTCCACATGCTCTCCTGTCCCTAGTAATCTTCCCCTGTCACTAACCTGCTAAATACTTCCCCAGGCCTGAGACAATTCAGACTGTCAGCCTGTGTGTGTGGGGTGTGTGTGTGTGTGTGTGTGTGTGTATGTGTGTGTGTGTGATCCGCATGCATGCATGCATGTTCTGACTCCCATTTTTGGATGCTGCCCTCAGCCTTCCCTGATCTTTGGATTATAGTCCTCAGAGATTCCGAAACTCTTTCCCAAGATTATGGACCTGGACAGTCCTGCCTTTCCTGCATCAGTCCATGTCCATGAAGAATCGATCTTTGAAGTTATTTTTCAGAGTTATTTTTGACTCTGACGATTCAGCCTGGTAGGAGGTACTAATGATGAAGAGAAAGCATGGAGGGAATGGCCGAGCGAGGCGGCGGCACACGGCCACTTTCCTTCCCTCACAAGTACCTGCTTTCTTCAGCAAGATGAAATGAAGAGAATTTCTTGAGATGTCAAGCTGTTCATCCTACAGTCTTTCCTTTTCAATATGGATTATTCTGTCTTCCAAGACCTCTTTTAAACTGGAGACAGTGGGAAGAGTCTATAACTCAATACTCAGAAAGTTAAGGCAGAGGGTAGGAAGTTTAAGGTCCAGGCCAGCCTTGGCTACAGTGAGACTCTAACTCAAAAGAATAAAAAGAGAGGAAGGGGTTTCATTTAAGGCTCCTTGGAAAAGTGTCTTGGGGAATCTTAATACTCTTAAAGGTCAGAGATAAAATGATAACTTGGGAAGTCCAGAAGGAAAATAGGGGATGAGACAATGGAGTAGCACCAGACTAGCCATCCTGTATTTTATGGGAGAGCTGTAGAAAAACATGATGAATAGTAAGCATAGGAAAAGGAGAAAATCTCTTCCCACCTGTGTCCTTCAGGAATTAGGAAATTCACAGGAGATGGGACTAAAGACAAAGAGATGGGACACTACACCATCTATAATTAGTAAGAGACTAAACCAGGGCCAGGAGTCTCTGATCACATTTTTGCAAAGCATTCACAGAACCACCTAAACAAAGACTAAGGGGAAACTGCCAAATGATGTCTTGGTAGTAAGATACTGAAGTTTTTATTATTTTGTTAATCCTGGTTTTCTTTTTTATTTTTCCCCTGAACTAAATATGTAATGCATGTGTAATAAGCATAACGATACCCACGTAAACATGCATACACACACCATCAGAAAGGGCAAGTCCCCGTCCCCAACAGTCTCCAGTCTTTCCCAGGGACCA
Source organism: Petromus typicus (assembly GCA_004026965.1). Classification (NCBI taxonomy): domain Eukaryota; kingdom Metazoa; phylum Chordata; class Mammalia; order Rodentia; family Petromuridae; genus Petromus; species Petromus typicus. The sequence goes on along the minus strand of PVIR01002278.1, from coordinate 53,047 downwards.
GATCACTGGGAGATGCTGGATCTCAGGAAACAGTCTAGTTGTTCGGTACTGTTAAGGCAATAATAGCCTTGTAAAGCCCTTCCCAAAGCACACACTATTATCTTAGTTCTATGGATACAGAAGACTAGAAGAGATTAGAGACACTCAGGTTCACAGAGCTGTGTCCTCATGTACCTTGGGGAGGTGACAGTCACACCCTTCCCTTGGAGCTGTCCCTCACTCACCCTTTCCTTCAGCCTTCCGATTCTCCTCATACTTTGCTGAAGAAAGACCTCGCCTGGATGGGTGAGAGGTTAACTGCTGCATCACTCTTTAGATTTACAGAACCCAGAACGTCTGATAACCTTAACAAGGAACCTTAGTTTTCAGTTCTTTGCGTCAAAAACACATAGTATGTAAAAACAAACAAAAAATTACAGTCCCAGGAATTGGAGATTAATTTCCACGTTCTGGAGGGAAAAGGGGGTTTTCAGAGACGGCTCATGTAGCTTTCCTGCCCCATTCCTCCTCCACCCTTTCATCCCGCATGTCGCCCAACAAGGAACTTTGAGGTGATATTCTCTCTGTCGCCTCAAGTTTGCTGAACCTTCAACAAATATCATTCCTTCCTTCCAACTCTCAACTCACAGGCCATCTGGACTTTTCATCCCAAGATCAGAGTCCAAAGAGCCTCAGATCTTGAGATTTCAATCCAACAGTTCTTCTCTCCAGTCTGCGGAGCGTCACACCCTGGGTGCATTTCCACTCAGGCTTTGTGTGGGGCGTTGCTCATGCTGTCCTGTACCCCACAATGGACATCACCGAATTCCACGAACAACAGTGTCACCGCCACTCCACAGAGACGCGCCTGCCTATGTAGGTGCAGTGTCTGCTCCATGGACAGAGGATATCTCACCATGAACACACACCTGCTGCTTCTTGTCCAGTGAAGTGGCTCCCCTACCCCCAGGGCTTGAAAACCACCCAGACTGGCAAGAAAACGGGAGAAGGATTATATGTGATGTGATTCTTCTGGTTTTAAAAATCCACATTACTTTTTAGGGGTAAAAGAGGCCTTGTCTATTGATATCACTCACACACACACACACACACACACACACTTTAACCCCAAAGAGAACCACATTTAAACACTGGGTGATTGAACACCGTTATTGGTGGGGAGGGGAGTGTCATGCAGGATGCCTTCGGCTTCCCTTGCAGAATTTAACAATTACAGAAATCTAAGCCCCAGATGAGACAATCACTCTCCTCCCTCCTCCTAGCCTCAGGCTAACTAGACTCCGGAGCTCCTGGGTTTTGCCCTGAGTTTGCAAAGAAATCGAATTCGAATCGTTAGTTGAAGTAGCTTTTGCCTCTTTCGCTGGAATCCGCATTCAAAGACAACAACCGCGGGCGTCTTGGGCGCCCAAGTGCAAGGTGCAGGGCAGTCGGGGGACCGGGCGCACAAAGGCTCGGGGCACCCCGCCTGGCTCGGTCCCTACCTCCGCCAAATCGCAGGCTGTAGCACGACCCGCCGCGCTCCCAACCTGCCAGACCAGGCGGAGGCGGAGGCCACCAGACTCACCGCGGGTCCCGCGAGGACCAGGAGAGCCCGCAGCTCCTCTCGGAAGCCGGACAGCAGCGGGCAGCGCGGGCTGGGCCGCTCCGGGGCAGCCGGGGCGCCTCCGGGCCGGGGCCCGGACTCCGAGGCAGCCTCCATGTGCCGGGCGCTCTGCTCCAGAGGAGCTCCGACACAGCGCTGGCCCGCGGGCCGCCCTCCAGTCCCCGCCCCCGGCCGCCGCCCCGCCGCCCCGCCAGGCTGCGACCTGGGCTCCTGCTCCCGCGCCCTGCGCCCTGCGCCCTGCGCCCTGCGCCCTGTGGACGCCCGCGCCCGCGTCCCGCAGAGGCCGGCGAACTCCTGTGCTCGAGAGCAACCTGTGAGAAACGCTCTAGAAACTAACGGAAAGCACCGCAGAGCGGTGGGTCTCCGAGTCCGAGGCCAGGGCTGTTTTCAGGCTCCGAGGAGTGTGCTGCGGAAGGACCCTGGGCCCTCGCAGCGCGGGCGTCCTGCCGGCGTGGGCCTCGGCCGCCTCGCCGCTCCGCAGCGCAGCCTGGACTCAGTGTGCTCTGATTCCCGCTCGGATTTTGCGCTCTTTCCCATCAGCTATTCCACTGAAGAACTTTGAATCTACCTGGAAAGAGCAACAAGCTCTTCTCTTCCATGTAGCAGGGTCAGTGTTTTCAGAGCTTCTGGGATGTTTATCTTTGAGCCTGACTGGGAAGAAGCTGTGAGCATCAGGTATATGGAGGTTTGAGAGACACCGGCCACCTTGGAACACCAGCCTGCTCCTTGCCTTGAACCTGCGGCTCCTTGTCTGTAAACTCACTCGCCATTTGTGAGGTGGGAGTCTCATAAGAGGAAGACTTGTGTCATTACCACGTGCCCTCTGCCCCACACAGGACCACTGCGTGTAACCAGAAAGTTTTGATTCCAGGACTTAAAAACAAGATCAGTAGTGTTTTCTTCTCTCTGGCTTCCCCACACTATTTGTGACTGACTCTGCCCTTGGTTTTATTCACCCCCGGAGCAGCCTCTCCCTTCTCGTATGGGGTTTCCAGGACCCTCATTCCTATCAGTTAGGCCAGAAAATAAGGGCCATCTCCTTTTGTCTTCTAGCTGGCTTCGTGTGCATTTCCGGAACCATCTCCCTGGCGAGGGAAACAGGGCTTTCTGTGTATATAGGGTGTGTGCTGCCGAGACCCATCTGTACTACGCACTGAGCACAGGCGTTGAATGCAATCAGAGGCCTTAATCTCTCTCTAAAATTGCATGTATGGAGTAAAGAAGTTTCCCCCCAGAAAAAGAAGTGGGGGTTCTCAGCACACATAATACTTTGAATACACTAGATTTCTGATCACTGCTCTTTATGGCTTTCTTACTTATTGATATTGCAGGGCTCAGGCCTTGAGCCCGTACCTGTAGACGCTTCTCAGTCCCTACATTCTCCTAACACCATGACAGGTAGCACATGTCATCTGGGCTGTAGATCCAGCACCTTGTTTTTCTTGCCCTTGTAGAATTTCTTGAGATTTTCTTTGACTCTAGTTAGAAATGGTGAGAATATAGACAGTGTGTTTCCTGACAGCTTTCATCTTGCAGATACTTGGTGTTGTGTAAGCCTGCTGTGGTCTTAAGTGGGGCTTTTGGAGGTGACTGGATATAGGGTGTGTGCTGCTGAGATCAAGGACATGCAGCTGAGATTGACTCACAGTGCAATGCTAGGACTGAGCGTGTGAGCACTGCCCACCTTAACCTGGATAAGATATAAGAGACACAAAGAGCTGTTGTGTTTGCTGCTTATGGCTTATTGCTTGGAGCTTGCTGTTTGCTGCCTTCTGCTTTCTGCCTGACGTGCACTGTTTTTCCTCCGTGATGCCCCTTTTCTATGCCAACCTACGTTGGAGCCAGTGAACCATAAAACAAAACTTCCACAAATTCTCAGCCAAATAATCCTTTCTTCCTTTAACTTTGGGTGCCAGGTATTTTGTGTTAGCAAAAAGAAAGTACTCAGACATTTGGCCATGGTGTCACCTGTCACTTTGGTATTGTGTAGTAGGCCAGCTCCACATTCAGATCACCCAGCTGTTTCAGCAATTCCTTCTTCACATCTGTACTTGGGAGGCTGAGGCAAGAAGATCACTTGAGGGCCGGGGATATAGCTCAGTGGTTCCGGCGCCTGTCTTGCAAGCACAAGGACCCGGGTTCAATCCCCGGTAACCACATAACAATACTGGGCATGGAGACTCACCCCAGCAGCAATCAGTACCACATACCACAGTGCCAGTCGTGGTGGCTCACACCTGTAATCCCAGCACTCAGGAGGCAGAGGCAGGAGGATTGCTGTGATGTGAGTTGGAGGCTGAGCTCAGGGCCAGCCTGAATCACAAAGCAAGACCCTGTCTCAAAAAAACCTTAAAAAAAAAACCTGCCTTTATTCATTCATTATCCAGCCTCAGGTATAGAGTTATAGCAATAGAAAATGGACTGATATACTCCAAATCCCCTCTGTCATTGTTATCTCCTTTTTCTAACTTTGACCCATTTGAGTTCCTCTTACAAGGACCCTTGAAAGTCCATGGGCTCACCGAATAATCCAAGATGATCTTTGTATCTCATTTTTGATCATATCTGCATACCTCACTATGTAAGTCACACATCCATAGGTTCCAAGGTAAAGATATCTTTACAATGAGTATCTCTGGGGAGCCGTTTTTCTAGATCTCACACTCATCATCTTCTCAACATGTCTCCAACTTTCCTGGTTTGTTTATTGTATGTTTGTGTTCTTTTCCTTGTGTTGCTGAGGATTGAACCCAGGACCTCACACACACTAGATGAGCATTGTGCTATAAGCTACACTCTCATATCTCCTGTATTTTTTATCCCGATCAACTTTTCATTTTATAGCAGATACTTTCTCAAGTAGGGCTTGTAGTGCATACTTTCTGAAAAATCCATTGCTCCTCTAATTTTATTTTTGTTGTCAGTAACAAAGGTGAATATACCAGCTAATTCTGCAGTATTCTTTTCACACCTAACAATTTTTTATCTAGTCACAATAAACTCATTTTCCTTGTTAGGAACCACATAGAAGTGGACAGGCATGAAACGTGAGAGAAAATCTGATGAAAGCAATTACTTTCTGGGAAAGATTTCTTTGTTTCTAAGAAAGAATTGGAGAAGAAAAAGACCTTCATTTTCCCCTTTGCCTGTCATAATATCTGGGTTCAGCCTTGGCCGAAGTACTACAACCAACCTTCAGAACAAAAACAAGACCAGTGTTTGAAAAGGACAAAATCAAGAAAACTGGTGGTGCAAAGGAGGCTTTTTCATGTACACACGCAGAAAAGAGAATCAATTCTTTTCAGTTTGACCAGCTTTTCCCAGAGATCATAAGAAAACTACAAACCAGTTGGTTGACCTATAGATATCAAAGGGCTGCTGTTCATTCTAGGGAGAGAGAACACTTCCCTTATTGAGTGATTTGAGCCCATATTGGTTGACAAACAATTAAAACAAAACTCTCAAGGTCCTAGGGGATGCTAGAACCGTCCCCCAGACAAATAAACAGTGGTCCTTAACAACCAAAATTTCTGTTGCCAACTGTTGAGAAGTGATTGCAAACAGTCTCATCATCAAAAACCCCATTTTGGGAAATAAGTAAGTCTCTATGCACAGGGCCAGAAACTTGGCCAAGAGTTAAACTTAATCTAGAAACTAAAGCCAAAAAAGAGCAGGAAACGTGAAGTCAGGATTGCAGACTCAGTGAAAGTCAAGCTACCTTGCTTCCCATAAGTCATCTCAGCCTGGGCAAACAGCCCCGAGGGTAGTTTTTTGGCTCTGCCAAGAAGGACCTCCAGGTGCAGTTGGAGGCCCCACCCCATAGCAGGACCATGCATGTGGCACTTAAGGCAAGAGGAGAATGTTATTTGCAAAACAGTTGCAAGTTCAGACTTCAGAGAATGAATTGCTAAATAAGGAAACATGACATGTTTTTGGAGGGAAAAAATGAGACAAACAGTATGATTGTGGTTAATAAATTTGTCTGTTCATGCTGTGAAAGAAAAGATGCAAAATTTTCCCATGAAAATTGTGTCCATTCAGATTGTGACAGATCTTCAGTTATCACTTTCCGAAAGTCAGAAAGAAGTATATTAGGTCAAGGAGTCAACAACTTACAGGAATAAGTGAATAGCACAGGATTTTGAGATCCAGAATGTGTCAGAGTGACCTTGTTTGTTTTCACTAGATTTACTTCAGGATCCAAAATATTTAATTTGTAATTTTCTCCTAACTTTGGAATATGACATATGCATTTAATTGCCATGATAGCATTCCAAAATGTCCATTTTATTTCACAAAAGAAAGTAAAGTGCATTCCAAAGTATTTATTATCCCTTAAGCCTTCCTGCCCTCTGGGCTTCTCCTCATTGGTCTAGTTTGAATTAAAGGATCTATTTAGCGTTAAAGAAAACATCCTAACTGATGCATAAAATTTTTTTTCTTATGAAAAGATGATTGATACTGTCTTTGTCCTGGCTCTGCCGGGCCTTTAATTTGCATATTGCTATGCTTGCTCAGCTCAGCAAGATGATTCTAGTGAGTAGGAAACCACCACCAATGAGTAACTTGCCAAAATCCTTCCAAACTGTGAATCTAAGTTTCCTACTGTGTCAGTCAGCTTTCCATCACTATAACAAACACTGTAGATAATCAGTTTATAAAGAGAAAGCGTTTATTTTGACTCACAGTTTTGGAGGCATCAGGCTCTGTCCCATTGGCCCCATTATTCTGGGATCTGTGGTGAGGTGGCACAGTATGATGGAGGCACATGATGGAGCTCATTGTTCACCTGATGGACAGTGTGAGGTAAAGACAAGAGACCAGGACCCCACAGTCCCTTTCCAAAGTACCTCTTGCAAAGAGCAGAAGATCCCCCCACAAGTCCTCTCTCCCCAAGTTTCTGGACCTCCCAGTTGCACAATGCTAAGGACCAAGCCTCCAACACATGGTCTTTGAGGGACACTTGCACAAACCAAAGCATTTCTGTTGCTGTCAATGCCACAGGAAGGTTTTCTCTCATGTTTAAGTGTTTTGTTTTTTGGGTTTTTTTTTTAGGTTTTTCTTTTGTTTTTGTTTTCTGGGGGTTTTTTTGAGACAGGGTCTCGCTTTGTAGTTCAGGCTGGCCCTGAGCTCAGCCTCAAACTCACATCACAGCAATTCTCCTGCCTCTGACTCCAGAGTGCTGGGATTACAGGTGTGAGCCCCACACCCAGCACTGTGGTTTGTGGCACTGATTGCTGCTGGGCGTGAGTCTCCAATGTGAATTTCCAAGCCTAGTAGTGTATGTGGTTACTGGGGACTGAACTCGGTCCTTGCTCTTGTAAGACAGGTGCCAGAACCACTGAGCTAAATCCCCAGCCCATCTCCATCTCCATCTCCATCTCCATCTCTGTCTCTATCTCTATCTCTCCCTCTCTCTCTCTCTCCTCCCCTCTCCCTCTCTCCCTCTCTCCCTCGCTCTCCCTCTCTCCCTCTCTTCTCTCTCTCTTCTCTCTCTCTCTCTCTCTCTCTCTCTCTCTCTCTGTCATGTTTAATAAGGTTTGAACAAACTTCTTAGCTTTCAGGTCTGTTTTTTATTTCACTAAACTCTGCTTTAAGTATTTATGATACACAGAGGTAGCTTTCTGGAATGTATTTAATTCTACTTTGGAGCTCCTGTGTGTTAGAGCTTAAGCAGGAGTAAACATGAATTGTAATCTTATCTTGTTCCTTTCATGCTTAATAAGCACTAACAGTCATTCTTATACACATATTGCTTCTCAGGGAAAGTGCAAATAATGCAAATTGGCATAATCAAGACAATTGTAGCTCTTGTGAACAGGAGATTCTAGCAACCTAGATGTTGCTAAAGTGACAGTCTGCTAAGATCACCGTGTCATCTAAGAGTAAAATTAAAATGTTTGAGGCCCAGCTTGTTTATAGTGGCAAGCCAGAGCCCTTTCCCTTACAATCTTAAAATAGGCTTGAGGTAGTGGTTTGGAGAATGTGTGTTGGCGATTGGTTCCGGCAGTTCAGGACCTATCTCTGACTCAGCATAGTACAGGCTGTGTCCGGGAAGGGGTGAGAGGGATGAACACATTAAATGATCACCGTGGATTTCTTGTTTCTACTCCAGAGAAGTGAAATCACAGGGTCAGTACTGCCCCCCACATAACAAAGACAGACTGACAGACACAGAGAATCAGAGCTACAAGCTCACAAGCAAAAGCTTCCATAGAAAGCAGTGTAAGGCAGGGAAACCTGACTTTAATTGACAAATTTAAAAAATTAAAAACCCACCGCAGGGACGCAATTACTTAAAGACCTTCAGCTTGGTCCTTGCAGTAACTATCAGGGAAAACTTCCAGTTCTTTGAGAGAAGAGAAGATTAACTATTTTGGCAATTCTACTCTGTATTAAGGTCTGCCCTGGGAAAAAACAATTGTATAAACACTATAGTGCTAAGGTTTTATCAGAGTCAAAATGACCTGGGGAAAGGGAAACACCCTTTTACAGATCGTTCTAGCCAACCTACCTAAGGGAAAGAAACACTGAGAAGTACTTCATGAGGGAAATTAAAAGAAAAAACATGATTTGAAGAGATTAGCCAAGTATCAGAACCACAGTCTGATATGGCTAAAATGTTAAATTAAGAACTGTTTAGGACTCTGATTAATAGGCTTAAAGAACAAAGTAGATAACAAAGAAAACAGATAGGCTGATGTACTGCAAATGTCTATAATCCCACCATCCTACCTGCCTACCAAATAGATGGGGCAGGAGGATCACAAGTGTGAGACAAGGTCCTGTCTCCAAAAACGAACAAAAGAACACATGGATGATACAAGCAGAGAGACGTAAATTCTAAGCAATAATTGAAAAAATATGCCATAGATAAAAAACTGTAATAGAAATTAAGAATTCTTATCATGAGCCCATCAGTGGTCTAGACATGACACAGAAAGAATGAGTTTGAGGATGTGATACTAGAAACTTCTAGAGCTAGAATGCAAAGAGAAACAAAAGTCTGGGAAAAGAGGAAGGGGATAAAGGAACTGAAAATTAGCAGGGTTTATTATATGCACGTACTGATTTCCCAAAATGAATATCACTATCTTTATAAGCATGCACTAATAAAAATAAATAAATAGATTTTTTAAAGACTGAAAAGAATAATGGAACAATAATGAACAATGGAACAACTACAAATACTGTAATGTATGTCTAAAGGAGGACACCAGAAAAAAAGAAAAACAGAAGTAATATTTGATAACGTAGGGCTGGGGATTTAGCTCCATGGTTCCGGCATCTGTCTTGCAAGCACAAGGTCCCAATTTTGATCCCCAAGTAACCACATAACACAATGCTGGGCAGGGTGGTTCACATCTGTAATCCCAAGCATCCAGGAAGCAGAGGCAGGAGGATTGCTGTGAGTTTGAGGCTTGCCTGGGCTACATAGTGAGCTTAGGGCCAGACTGAACTATAGAAGCGAGACCCTGTCTCAAAAAATAAAAAAGATAAAGTAGTAAATGACTGACATTTTCTACCAAATGATGTAAGACACCAAACTATAGATCCAAAAAGTTCAGAGAACATGCCCATAAAATTATATCTAATGCAGAATGTTCAAATCTTAGAAAATCAAAGAAAAAATGTTGCTAGGCTTGGTAGTATATGCCTGTAGTTCTTATTTTGGGGAGGCTGAGGCAGGAGGATCACAAATTCCAGGTCAGCATGGACTATAGTTGTGCCCAGCCTGAGCTACATGATACTGTTTCAGAAGACCAAGATGGAAGGAATGAAAGAAGTTGAAAGAATGAAGAGGAAAACAAGTTTTACCTACAGAGGAGCAAAAGTAAGAATCACAGGACTTCTAGGAGACAGTGCAAACAAGAAGAGAATGGAATGAAACATTCAGAGTGTTCAGGGGAAGAAAACCTGCCAACTTAGAATTTTTTACCCTGCAAAAGTATCCTTCACAAATGAAGGAGAAATACTTCCTTAGACAAAAAAAATTAAAGGAATGTATTGTTAATAAGCCTGCCTTTCAATATGTGTTAAAAGAAATTCTTTAGAGAGACAGGGAAAAAATCTGTTTGGAGAAAGAAGAGCAGAAAAGAAAGATACATGAAAATGAAAACTTTTATTTTCCCTACTTTTAATTGCTCTATCACTTAACAGTTTGTTCAAAATAATAATAGTAACAATGCTTAGCACAAAGGAAGCCTTGCCTTTGACTGCCAGCACTCCAAAGAAGCCAACAAAGTATTTGACTGTGCATCCATGTGTATAAATGAAATGGTAGACAATAGTGATACAAAGGAACAGAGGTCAGGAACAGGGATTATTCTGTTCTTATTATTCTGTTACTATTATTCTGTTATTATATTATTATATTGTTATTATATTATATTATATTATTCTGTTATTATAAAGCACTACTACCTTTGAGGTGATATACTGTTATTTGCAACCATACTGGAATCTGTTGTAGGTGTGTATGACAAACGATAGGGCAACCACTAAAAACATAAAATAAAAACAGGAGAGGAAATGGAATTCTATACAATTTTAATTAAAACCATTTAATTAAAACCTATTAACTTGTCCATAGGCGGCAAAGTAGTAAAAAAGAAAAAGAACAGAAGACAGAAAATGGCGACAAATATGATAAATGTTAATTCAACTCTATCAATAATTATTTTGAATGTTAATAATATACCAATTGAAGATAAGGAATTTCAGCTGGGATTAAAAAAAAATAAGAACCAAGTCAACATTATCGAAAATAAACCCACGGTAAGTATAAAGATACACAGAAATTAAAAGTGAAGACACGGAGAAATTACACCACACTGACCCCCGACTGAGATCACAAGGGGAGCAGCGTTGATTTCAGATAGAATAGACTTCAGAGCAAGAGAAGTTACCAGAGATAAAAGGAAGCATTGCCCAGCATAAGTCGGTTATTGCTTCAAGAAGATAGAGCTACTGTTATGGTTTGGAGCTAAAATGTTGCCCCAGAGTCCCCCGTGTTCAGAGATACGGCTTTCCTATGATTGCACGAGTGGGCCTGCGCCTGGCAGTGGAGGGATCCAGGGATGAAGGCACAGCAGAGCGTGCTGTGGGAGGGGCTCGGCTGGAGGAGCCGGGTGACTGTCGGTCTGAGCTGTCTCAGCCCCGCTGCTGGCCCTGGTTCTGCTCCCAGCCCCCAGGAAGTAAATGGTTTTGCTCGGTGGTGACCTTCCAGCCTGATACTCCTGCCCTGGAGCCAGCCAGCCCCAGGCTGGACCCTCTGAAGCTCAAAACAAAAATGCACTTTTTCTCCTTTAAATTACACATGTCAGGTATTTGATCTGAGTGATGGGAAAGGTGATTAATACAAAAGTTCCTAACCTGTGTCTATCTAACAACAGGGTAAGATAGAAACTCAGAGCTGCAAAGTACGGGAGCACACGTCTGTTATCCCAGCCACCTGGGAGGTTGAGGCAGGAGGAGCACAAGTTCAAGGCCAATCTGAGAAATTTAACAAAGTAAAACTAAAACTTTATTTAACTTTCTCAAAATAAAAGATCTAGGGATGCAGTAGAGTGGTTGCCTGGAAAGTGTATGAGGCCTTAGTCTCAATTCCCAGCAACAAAAAAAGAAGCAACAACAAAAAAAAACCCTGATAGAACTGTATATTCTGCCTACATACTGCTTGAATTCACATCATTCTAAGCTTCCCTGGTGGTCAGAAAGCATGCAACTATACTAAACCACATCTGAAACCCCTCCTGCCATTCTTAGCTCTGCTGTGTGTGTGTGTGTGCGTGCGCGCACATGTGCCGTGTGCATCAGCGTGTGTTGCACATTTTTATTTTGAGACAGTTTCACCTAATGTCACTAAGTTCCCAGGTTTGACATCAGCCTGCCATCTTCCTGCCTCAGCTTGTTAGAGTGCTGGGATTGCAGGCAGGCACCACTACACCCAACTCAGCTTTGCCTTCAAAAGTGGTACATACCTGGGCCGGGATTTAGCTCAGTGGTTCCAATGTCTGCCTGGCAAGCGCAAGGTCCCTAGTTCGATCCCCACTAACCATATAACACAAACCACAATGCCAGGGATGGTGACTCATGCCCGAGAGCAACCAGTACCTCATACCACAGTGCTGGGCGTGGTAACTTACGTCTGTGATCCCAGCACCCAGGAGGCAGAGGCAGAAGGATTGCTGTGAGTTGAGGCTTGCCTGAGCTAAATAGGTGAGCTCAGGGTCAGCTTGAACTACAAAAGCGAGATTCTGTCTCAAAAAAAAAAAAAAAGCAGTATATACCAGGTTGTCTCTGCTCCCAAAAGGCATCCTCGGAATGCTCTGAAGCAGATATCTTCATATTTTTTCAATCCCAAGGAAATTTTCATAAATCTCTTCTTGGAGTATAATTTGTCAGTGATTCTCTTTCTATTGTACTCCCCCTATCTTGTGTATATCCAAGTACCCAGAGTCAATAGTGCTCTCTGCTTAGAGTCTATTCCCAGAATCCAAGACTTTCTTCATTAGGAAGATAAGAGGAATAGGAAAATGTGTATAATTTTTACTAATCCTTTTGATGAACTATTTTTGTTACAAAATAATTATTACAGCCAAGGTAGCTGACTGGCCTGTGACAAGCCTTGGGTTCAATTTTAACTCAATATATATAAATAAAATAGCACAGAGCACAGGTGTACAGGTAGATTAGTTTTTCAGAGTGAACACACTTGCATAAGCAGTACCCAGATAAAGAAGCAAAAAATATCCATCATCCTAAAAACTTCCTCATGGCTTTGAGTCACTAATCTCCCCAAAAGCCATCACTATCCTAACTTTTAATAGCATTATAGAGTTGAACTTTGCCCCCATCTCATGCTATGTCTATAAATATGACCTGTCTTTGTGGATGTAATTGTTAAAAACTTTGAGAGGAGATCATCCTGGACTAGTTAAATCCAATGGCAAGAGTCTTTATAAGACAGAAGTGATGTTGGAGTTACAGAGAAGGTCATGTAAAGATGGACACAGAGGGCCACAAGCCAAGGAAGCGTGCAGCACCAAGGGCTGGAAGAGTCCAGGAAGGATCCTCCCTCGATGTTTGGAGGGATTGTAGCCCTGCAAACACCTTGACTTCAGATTTTTGTACCCCAAAACGGTGAGAGGGTAAATTTGTGTCAAGCCATCTGGTTTGGATCATTTGTATAAGATGGTTCCAGGAAACCAGCACAGGGGTAGATCCACTATGTCTGTTTTCTGCTTTATGCAATTTGCATGCATCACCAGCCTTATCCCAAAGGTGAGATCTAGCCATGTTGCCTTATGTAGTTGTGCTCTATTGACTCCCATCTCTGTGCTGTAATCTACTGTATGACTGTCACACTTAATTCATTCACTGTTCTGCACAGGAACATATGAACCTTTCCAATTTGGATATATTATGAATGAAGCCTTAGGAGCAATCTGGCACATGTATTTTAGTGAACACGAGTATTTATGTGGAAGCATCACCTTGGGTCATAAGTTTTCTGAACAATTTTCCAAAGTGGTTCACCAATTTACCAACCCACAACAGTTTAGGAAACTTCCATTCGCCGCATTGCCTGGCCAACACTTGGTAATTTTTATTGTAGACTTTCTTATGTACATGCATGTGCATTTTATTGTATTTTATTGTGCTGTTTTTCTATGGTTTTGTTTGGTTTTTGGAGACAGGAGCTCACTTGCTATGTGATGCAGGCTAGCCTGGAATTCAGATTCTCTTACCTCAGCCCCCGGAGTGCTAGAATTACAGGTGTGCACCACAGGTTTATCTTATGCTTTAATTTGCATTTCTCTGAGGACTAATAAGATGTGTCATATACCTATTGGTCATTTCATTACCTTCTTTTTGAAGTGTAAATTCAAATATTTCGTGCACTATTGAACTGGCTTATTATCACCTATATGTGAAAAAGTGAAATAGCCCACCCCAAATATACCCAAATAGCCCAACCCAAATATACATGTGGGGTATATTTTGAATTGCTTCTTTAGGGAAACTGTAGATCTCCATAGATATAGGGATGACTCTGATCAGCTGTCTGTTGATAAATGACATTTGCATCTGTTCACATCGCTCAAAACAAACAACAGTGCACAGGAAGTCTTCTCTCTGGAGATCCCATATGTGCCTAGGAAACATCTTTTCATAGTTCTCTAGCTCCATTCATAGTTCATAGTTCTCTAGCTCCATTTGAGCTTGTCTCCACATTACTAATAATGATAACTAAAATAATGTAATACTATTTTGTAATAACATTTTCCTTTTGTAATCATGTAACTCCTGCCATATTCCAGTTCTGTACGAAGAGTTTTCAGTCACTTTCTCAACTCTCTCACATCCTATCAGGAATTATTATTCTTTTTTCTACAGACAGGGAAATGTCTATGTAACTTGCCTAAGGCCAAAGAGATAATGAGCAATAGAGGAGGGTCTGGAAATGCTGTCTGACTCCAGAAACAGAGCATGACTAAAAGTCATAGTTCAACATGAGATATTTAAGAGTCAAAAACACTTACTCTACATGACTGCTGACCATTCACCCGCCAAACACATTGTGAGTGACTGGCATCCCCAAGAAAATTAATACATTGATCAATTCTGTATTTTCAGATATGAAAGTTCAAAAACGAAGAACAGGGTCTCTAAACCTCCAAAGGTAATCTGATAGTCAACAACAGTTCTGCCTTCCTGATCATTCTGGTTGTTTGATTTTTCTCTCCAGGGTACTCAGGTCAGTTTATTCAATTAGTTATCTCTCAGTTTGGGGGCTGAAACTCAGGGTCATGACAAATGCCAGTAAGTGCTCTAGACCCTCCGATATATGTATATATAGCATACAGGAGCAGTACACCAGGGCTTCTCCAAACGTGCTGCGCGGGCAGCTGCCTGTGGGCCTGGTTAAAATGAGGATTTGATGCTCTAGGCCTCGGGTGGGGTCTAAGTGTGATGTTACTTTCCCGACCTATGTTTGAGTGAGAGTATGCGGGTCTCTATCATTCTGTTTTACACATGCGTTGTCTTCTGGTTCTATAGTCTAATTTAGATGCTTCAGAAGATATCCAGACTCTTTTTCCCGGCCACTTGTCATCTTTATTCTCAGCCACTGTCTATTTTGTGTGTCTCCGAGAGTGTGAGGAAAGCTGAGGTCCTCTGGTCTCAGTGACATCTAGTTTTTAGAATTTTCGATTCTACAGTCAGGGAATGGTCTCCAGTTACCCTTCAAGGAAGGCGGCCCTTCCTCTGAGGTGGGGGTGGGCAATCAGTTTTTCTGTCTGTGCCAATCAAGGTCAGATGGGCTGTGAGAGGTTACAGACAGGTTTCAGATCTTGGCTTGTGCTGCAGCGCGCACACACACACACACACACACACACACACACATACACCACACACCACACCACACACACACGACACACACACACCTCACACACACACACACGTACCACACACACACACCACACACATATCCATCTGGGCCAACATATGCTCCGACTCCCCAGAGAAGCGGTCTGCAAAAGGAATTTTCTGTTTCTCCAGAGCTGGGACGGACCCGATGTGGTCATTATCTCTCTGGAGAATCCCATCCTTCCTCTGAGCCAGGAGTGCTGTAGGGTGGTGGTCTCATGGGGCACCCTCTTGGGGAATGCCATGTGGATGGTCGCAGCTGGTACAGCATCCTGAGACCAGTAAAGATGGAATCATGCCACCCTGAGGACTTTCGAGAGTGTCACTAAAGCCTTGTGACCTCTGTGTAGACCACAGTTTGCAGTGATCCAGTGAGGAGGCACCTGGGAATGTCATTTGAGAGAATAAATTTAGGGGCAAGCAAGGGCTGGAGTGGATATAAAAACAGAGCTCCTGCTCGCAGTCTGCAGCAGATGGCTCTCCGCGAGCTGTACATGAACCTGTTGCGGCCAGGAACCCGCCAGGGAGCTGGCTTTGCAGGGTTCTACTGACAGTCCACGAAGCCCAGCCATGACAGAAACCTGAAACAGTCAGCCCCAGTGGCGAAAACTTGGTCAGTGACTGACAGCTTCTTAATTTTTGCGCCTGTTCCTGAATTAGGGTCACCCAAAGAATGCCAAGTATGTTCCCCTGAATTAATCACATGGGACGCTCCCAGCTTCTCCAGGGCAACAACCTCCCGTGGTGGCATCCCAGAAGCCATCTCTCCAGCAGTCTCTCCCTCCCCCCTTCTCTCTTTCTCTCCCCTCTGCCACCCATCAGCCTTGCCAAGTCCAAGTGCTACAAGTGGATTATTTTTCTAGAGCAAGCTCAGCACAAGTGTCCTCCGCCTCCTCAGCTGGGTCATCTCCTTTTATTTCCACCCCTTCTTTTTGTTGGAACTCCACACTTGCCAAACTCAGAAGCGAACAGGCAAGAGTGGCACTGAGGAGTTCACAAAGAGGTCGTGTGGGTGGGTCTCACTAGTGGTCCCAGCTACTGGGGATGATGAGGCAGGAAGGTTGGTTGAGCCCAGGAGTTCCAGTGTAGTCTCTGCAGCACAGTAAGACTTTATCTCAAAATCAAACAAACAACAACATGTTTCTGGAAAATCTTTATACATCTGCAAGGAATGAGACACTCACGAATTCCAACCACTGGGGTTTTGTTTTTATTGTTGTTGTTATTTGTAGGTGAAAGCTAGGCTTTCACTAAAGTTCAGCCAGGCTCGCTGATTGTGACTCTACCTCATTGTGACTCCACCTCATCATGACTCCACCTCAGCCAAAAGCAAGACTGCCTCTTCTATCAATCTACATGTTTCAACCAGTATGCAACCATCCCCACTTGTATGTTTACACCCTCCCAAGACTGGGAGGAAGTGACTGTATTTTGCATTAAGATCGGAACAGTTCTCCAGACGCTCCCCGGAGTCTGCATGGTACTCTGTGTGCTCACCTTCCTGGTCCAGGCCTCCGAACCTGATCCTCGGCTGTGTGCCACCCTGACGCCGAGGACGACAACAGTTACTGTTTGTTTACTTCCTACTAGGCAATATATTCACATTGTGGCAAAAAAATTAAAACAGTATAAAAATATTATGTGAAAAGCATTTCTTCATTTCTACCTGCGTACCTTTGTCCTTCCAAATGGTTACTGGTTGATTTTCTTTATATCAATTTTGTACCTCATCATCTGACTGATTTTTGCTTTTAGTCATTTTTCAGCCAACTCTCTTAGGGTTTCCCATTATGCAACCACACAGTCTGCAGTCAGTGGTTTGTTTGTTTGTTTGTTTTTGATTTTTTTTTTTTTGAGACAGGGTCTCGCTTTGTAGTTCAGCTGGCCCTGAGCTCAGCCTCAAACTCACATCACAGCAATCTTCCTGCCTCTGCCTCCCGAGAGCTGGGATTACAGGTGTGAGCCACCACGCCCGGCACTGTGGTATGTGGTACTGGTTGCTGCTGGGCGTGAGTCTCCACACCCATTATTGTATGTGGTTACCAATGCGCTTGTAAGACAGGCACCGGAATCCCTGAGCTAACTCCCCGGCCCCTGCAGTCAGTGGTTTTATCTCACTCTTTGTAACCTGTACAACTGTTGTTGCCGGGGTGTGGGCACAGTTGGAGTGTGTCCCGACTGTGTCATGTGTTGGGATCCTGGTGCCCAGTGTGGCGAGAGGAGAGGGGGTATGCCTGTAAGAGGGGAGGTCTAGTGGGAAGTCACTGAGCTCCTGCGTTTAGAAGGAACTGACTTCGCTCTTGTGGGAATTTAGTTAGGTCTCAAAACAATATTGGCGCCAGACAAGGGGCACATGTCTATCTCCCTCTCTCTTGGAAGGCTGACACAGGAAGATTACCATGAACTCAAGGCCAGCTTGTACTTACAAAAGCAAGACTGAGCCTTCCCAGTCTCTCTGACTTGCTCTCTCATAATATGATCTGAACTCCTATGCATTCCTACCAGGATATAATAGAACGAGCCCACCCCTATGAGACTGCTGCCATGCTATGCAGACTCTCCAACTCCAAACTGTGAGCAGAATAAACCTCTTCCCATTAGAAGAACCTTAAGTATTTGGTTATAGTAATGAACAGTGGGCTAACACAGTTGTCCAAGGATTTGATTTTTGTCTTTAACTTAGGAAGTAACTTACAAGACTGGGAGGAGGAGGAGTAAGGCCTTGGGTGCAGCTCAGTGGTACAGTATTTGCATAACATGCAGAAAGCCCCTGATTTGATCCCCAGGAACACAAAGTAAATTAATAAGAGGTGTCTCTTTAAATATCTTAACGTAGGGAAGGGGGAGGGGCAGAGGGGACGGGGAACAAGAAAAAACAAGAACTAAGATACATCATGTATAGGTCATAAGGTATACCTAAAACGTATCCATAAACTTAATTTTAAAAAACATCAACACTAATGTGAACAGTCTGTTTCTTCTTGTCCTCTAGTTGAATCATAATTTTATAAGAGGAAATGATCTGAATGATACTTATGCTTTGAAATTGGTGCAGATTTATTTTCTGGCCTATCATTCCATCAAGGTTTTATAAAATGTTCCCTCTGAACTCAAGAACATGTTCTGTGATTGCTAAATGAAAAGCAATTTTATGTTCCTTTGATCAACCTTGTTCATTTTATTATTGAAATCTCTTTTACTTGTTTTTGTTGCTGAAGCTAAGGCCTTGTTCATGTAAAGTTAATCTCTGCTCTGAATACTCAAATACTCTGAGTCTCCTAAACTATTCTCCTGGCCCTTATCATTCAAATCACAGTATCTTTAAATAAGTGATCAGTCTGCGCTTCAGTTTATCGCTAGTATTATCTCTACCCTGTATTTCTTTTTGCCATGGTTAGTGCTGTACCACTGAGCTGCAGCCCAGCCCTTATCTCCCTCCTCAGAGGCTGCCTTACATTTTAACATTAACAGTCCGTTCTTCTCAAACAGTGTAACCATCTTACAGAGGCTTACCCCTGACTGGTTTACTCTGCTCACCTGTTTTTCTTGCCTGGTATTTTAGTTCTACTGTTTAACCCCATACATTTCTGTGATTGTACTTGTACACAGTCAAGGTTCGCTCCAGCCACAAGGTCGCCATGTCCCCTGCATGCCAGCCCCTGCAGTTTGGACTTTCTGCTCAGGATAACATTCCTTCTCCCGGAAGCACCCTTGTCTGACAGCCCCTGGGGGAGGGACGCCGTCTTAGCTTCTTTCCCAGTGCTGAGGCACAGTACTCGACATCTAAAACTACAGGAGGAAATGTGCATTTTGGTTCACAGCGTGTGGAGGCGTCAGTCCCTAGCCGGCTGTCCCCTGGCCGGGTGCCTGGCGGAGCGGCACTGCCTTGGACAGACAGTCTCGGCCGCAGAGGCAGCAGCACAGCCAAGTGGTGGCAGCAGCAGCCGTAGCTTCTGTATGTTCCTTTATATTCCCCAATACCGGCCTTTTGGGCGATACCACCCATATCCTGGGTGGGCACCCTTAATCCCAGAGTCACACTCTAACCCAGACACCTTCAAAACTCCCACCTGGGACCGCTGTGGAGACACCTAGATATAAGCATAAAAGACATCGAGAATTTCATTTGTGTGAAAGTATCTTTACTTTTGAAAGAGAACTTCCCTAGTGAATAATTCCCAAGTATATAATTGTGTGTGTGTGTGTGTGTTTGCCTGTATACTTCCCTTGGAAGGCTCCCTCCTGAACCTTAAGCACAGCTTTCCTGGCTCTCACTGTTACTCTTGAGAATTCTGCTCAGTGTATTGCTTGTTTTTCTGTAATAATCGTCCCTCCCTTCTGTTATAAAAATGTTTTACTGTATGTATTATGCAGCATCCTTATCCTGTATGTGGATGACTTGTTCCTATCCCATCACACCACGCATAGGACGTACTGCACTTCTTCAGAATGAAGACTTGTGTTTCGGTTCTGAGAAGCCAGGAGCCATCCTCCCCTTGCACGGTGCTCTCCCTGGTAGTCTCCATTATCTCCTCAGGGAACTTCATCGAAATGTAAATTTTCTGTTTTGCTTTGTTATCTCAACACTTTTTTATCTTTTTGATACCTTTATCTTTGTCTTCTTTATGTGTTTAAATTTGATCTTTGTATTAGTTGTCCACTACTGCATAACAAATTATTCCCCCCAAACATAGAATCTTAAATCAGCAAATGTTGATTATCTCACATTTGTCACTCCTTTATTTGAGATAAGTTCTTGCTGTGTTGTCCAGGCAAGTCTCAAATCCCTGGGCTCAAATGACCCTCCTGCCTCAGCCTCCCAAGTGCTGCAATTATAGGTGCACACCACTACACTGGACTTTCTCACAGTTTGTGAGCGTCAGGAATTTGGGGTGGCTTAGCTGGTTGGCTCTGGTTCATGGTCTTGCAAGTGAACGTGCTCAGTTGGTAGCTGCAGTCATCTGAAAGTCGTGGGCCTCGTTCACACGGCTCTTGGCTGGGAGCTTCCGTTCCTCATCAGGGGAACTTTCCAAGAGCACTTCGTAAGTGGTGTCACATCTTGGCACCTGACTCCCCCACACAGGCGACCAGGTGAGAGCAAGCAGGAGGCCACAGTGTCTGAAGAGTCGGTCTCAGTTACATACTATCTCTCCTGCTTTTGTTATATGCAATCATTGAGTTCAGTCTACACTCGAGGCAAAGAGAATCCAACACTGCCTTTGGGAGTATCAAAGAATTTGTGAATCTATTTTGAACCACTGTAGTTCTCCATTTTATTAGATTTTTTTCAGCTAATCTCCTGCTGTTTAATGTACCTATTGTTTCTAATTTCAAGTATTAAATCTTCTATTGCTAGAATTTTTTTAGTTATTTTAAGTGAATTTTTGTATTGCTTTTTTCTGTGGTCAGGTTTTGGCCCAATTTTCTAATTTTTTTTGTAACTAAACCTCTTCACTGTGTATTCTGTATCTGATAATCACCACACCCGATCTGAAACTGTTGTCTACTGTTTTTGCTGCTTCTTATTCATAAAGTCTTCTCTCTGAATTTACTTTTTCTTAAAAATCATTGTAAGTGAACCATTTGGATTTTATATGTGGAAAAACTATATGTGGAAAAACTAAAAGGCCTGATAGAAGGTGTATTTCTTTCTTGGGCTAGTATCGTATGTTCTGATATCCTGGGAAACTATAATTTCTTATCCTAAAGGCATTAGAACATGCCAGTAGGTCAAACTCAGACAGGAAGGTCATGTTTCATAATATTAGAACTCACAGAGCCTCTAACAAGAGTTAGCAAATGTTGGGGCCGGGGATTAAGCTCAGTGGTTTTGGCACCTGCCTACCAAGTGCAAGGGCCTGGGTTCTATTCCTGGTAACCACATGCAACAATGCTGGACATGGAGACACACGCCCACCAGTAATCAGCACCACATACCAACAGTGCAGGACATGGTGGCTCCTGCCTGTAATCCCAGCACTGGGGAGGCAGAGGCAGGAGGATTGCTGTAAGTTCCAGGCTTGCCTGGGCTACATAGTGAGCTTAGGACCAGCCTGAATTGCAAAGTGAACCCTTGTCTCAAAAAAAAAAAAGAAAAAAAAGAAAAAAGGGGGCCGGGGAGTTAGCTCAGTGGTTCTGGCGCCTGTCTTGCAAGCGCAAGGGCCCAGGTTCGATTCCCCGGTAACCACATAACAATACTGGGTGTGGAGACCCACACCCAGCAGCAACCAGTACCACATACCACAGTGCCAGGCGTGGTGGCTCACGCCTGTAATCCCAGCACTCGGGAGGCAGAGGCAGGAGGATTGTGATGTGAGTTGGAGGCTGAGCTCAAGGCCAGCCTGAACCACAAAAGCGAGACCCTGTCTCAAAAAAACCTAAAAAAAAAAAAAGTAAATGTTAATATATATGTATATATATATGTACATATATGTATATACGTATATATACATAGGTATATACACTCATATATATATTGTGAGTGTGTGCACGCGCACATGCTTTTTTGAGCCATCAGTATGTATTCCAGACTTGCCTCAAACTCAGAGATCCTCCTCATCCACCTAAGTACTGGGATTACAAGCCTGTACCATTGTATGTCTATTTTCAAGAATTCACCGCCATCTCTTTTACTGCTCACTTACCAGAGGTAATCACTATCCTAAAGTTGGTATGTACATTTCCTACCCATATTTTAAATATGGATCCAAATTAAGTACCATATGTATTTATGGTGAAACATCCTTAAGCCAAAGTGCAAAATGGTCCCAAACTCACAACTTTTGAGTAACGTGGAAAATTCCTTGGCAAGTGTGTGACTCAGTGGCAGAGAGCTTGTCTAGCGTCCATGAGGCCCTGAAGTCCATTCTAACCTGAGGGAAAATCCACATCCGATATTATGGGACATGGCAGTCAAATGCAGGAATATCAAAAATACTACCAAATACTACCAAATACTATCAAAAAAACTTACCTTCAGACTATGTATCTAAGGTATACATGGAAAAATGAATTTTGTTCAATTTAGGCTCCATCTCCTGCTTATCTCATTGTGCTGTAATTTTTATTTAACCTAAAATCTGAAGCAAGCATTTTGGATAAAAGATACTCACTCTGTATTTATATAGTATGGTTTTGTGCTTAGAATTTTCTACACAACTTGCGTTTTCCTTCTGTAATAATCTACCAATGGAATAGAGGAGATTAAAATATAAAAACCTGTTAATAATATTGACGTTGTATCCAGAGTTTATGGCTGCTGCCGAATTCATACACCTTAACTGGGGCAGCGTCCGGGTGTGAGAGAGGACTACTAGAATGCAGGAGTGAGACTCCGGGTCCCTGAAAGTTGGGCAGAGAGAACAAGAGTTTAAGGTAAACAAAGACATCTGGAGCCAAGGAGGCTGGAGCTACCCGGACGAGGGGAGAAAGGAGTGCTGGGGAGTAGGTGGCACCCCGCTCCAGGGTCACCCTGCGACTTGTTGCAGCGCCTCCTGCCGGTCGTCAGGAGGAATCTCTTTCTCTAGCGGTCGGTGTTCAAATTCTCGAGGAATGGAAAAAGGAGTGCGGCTGTCCTCAGCGGCAAGGAGGTAGAGATAAACCAAGCGAGCCGAACTTCTTTCCTTTTTGAGGCTTGCCGCGCGCGGTCCGCAGAAAAAAAGCCAGAGCTGACCCCGACGTGACTTGAACACGCAACCTTCTGATCTGGAGTCAGACGCGCTACCATTGCGCCACGAGGTCACAGCGGAACGAAGGCTCTGAGTTGTTAAAGGCCTTGCTCTGCCGGCCGCGTCCGCGGCTCCGAAGGCTCCGGACCGGCGGGGCAACCCCGCCCAGGGCCAGGGCTCCGGGACGACTCGGGGAGCCCGGAGCCTCGCTCTCGGGAGCTGGAAACCGGCGCCTCCAGGGCAGCCGAGTCCGAGCGGCGGCGCCGCCTCCCCGCCGTCACCCGGCGGCGGCACTCTGGCTCCGCCTCCTCGGTGCGCGGCGGGACGGGGAGGAGACGCGGGCTCCAGCGACGCCAGGCCGGGCCCGGGCGCGGGCTCCGGAGAGCGGGAGACCACCGCGGCCCCGCCCCGCCCCGCTCCGCAAAATGGCGACGTCAAAGGCGCCGGCTCGGAAGACCTCGCGAAGCTCGGGCCGGTTCGCGGCTCTCGGCACCCGGCCCTGGCCGTCAGCGCGGGCCGGGAGGCAGCACCGCAGCCCGCCCGCAGCTTGACACGCAAGCTGGAACGACGCGCCGACACTTTTTTAGAACCATAAATATTTTTTTCTTTACAGAAGGTCGGGTTATGTAGGGAAGACAACAATTAGAATCGTGTAAAGTTCCACCAACCAGAAGTACTCATTGCTGATATTTCTGTGTGCTGTATTTCACCCAGATTTTTCCCACTACATGTACCAGATTTTTAAAAATTTCAATAGACTGATCACACACAAACAAAAAAGGGTCAGAATTTTCACAAGGTGCAAATACTGTATCCAGGAGCACCCAGATCAAGAAAGACATCAGCCATCCCCCTTTGGCTCACCTCAAATTGCTTTTTGAAATGAGATTATATTTTCATAATTTTTAACTTTTTTTTTCTTGGCCAGTATTTTTGAGTTAATGCTTTCCCTTGGCATAATTTTAGAAGGGTTTATTATCTATCTTGTAAAATCTTTGCTTTTTTATTCCTATCGAGTCAATAAACTACTAAGAAAGTTATTAAATAAGCAAGATGAAGCACTATCCTGGTACGTGTAACGAGCGAGAACTTCAGTGTTAATAACTAACGCCCACAGAGCCTGGTGCCTGTTAGAGAAGGAAAAGACCCAGCGGGGGCCCTAGTCTTTGGAGAAGGGAACGAGGACCTTAGTGGCTTGTTTGTTGCTCCAGGAGAGGCTTGTGGGGTGGAGGGGTCGCTACTGACAGAGGCCACTGCTTCGGAGAGCTCCGGCTGCACCTGCCAGGCCAAAGATCAGATGTGGCCAGATGTAGGAAGGGCAAACATCTGGATGAACTGAGAGTCTAGGCGGCTGTTCCGCGGCTGGCCGCAGGGCAGAGAGCAGAGGCGCCAGTCCCTGGCCTGAGGGAGGGAAGTCAGCCCAGCATGCAGTGTGATTACTGATTCCACCACTTCCACAGCCTTGCAAACTGACCCCACCCCGAGGTCATACTACCGAGTGGAGTGGGCTATTCATACCCCTTTGTGAAGGTTTAGGGAACAGCCTCGGTGTCTTAGGCATCTGCAGGAACAGTGAGTGTGAATGCACTGGGGAAGGAACATGTGTGAGAGGCGGGGGTGAGGGGGTGCCAGGCCACCAGGAACACCTGGCCTCTCCCCGCGGGAGGAGCAGGTGCCCGTGGGAATGGCTGGCCCTGTGCCTTAGCTACGGTCTCCTCACCGAGACACAATACTTGACACCACAACTTAATGGAGGAGAGTTTTATTTGGGTCACAGTTTGTAGAGGTTTCAGTCCTTAGTTGGCTGGCTCCACGGCAGGGCAGAAGGGCATCACAAAGGAGAAACAGCTCATGGTACGGCAGTAGGGAGCAAAGAGCATCTGGGAGGGGGAAGGAGAGATACCCTTCCAGGCCACGCCTCAGTGACCTACTCCTGTCACTGGGCTTTGCGACCCAACATCACATTTATCTAGAAACTCATTAGTGGACTAACCACTGATGATTATCATGCCGTCATGATTCAATGACCACCCACTCCTAGTACATGGAGTTCTAGGGGACATACAGACGTAAACCATCGTAGCCTGTGGCCGGCCACTGCTCCTACATGGGAGGGCTACAGCGTCTGGAGGGTGCTGAGCTTTTTTGGTTTTTGTTTTTTAAGGTTTTTTGAGACAGGGTCTCGCTTTGTAGTTCAGGTTGGCCCTGAGCTCAGCCTCCAACTCACATCACAGCAATCCTCCTTCCTCTGCCTCCTGAGCGCTGGGATTACAGCATGAGCCACCACGCCTGGCACTGAGGTATGTGGTACTGGTTGCTGCTGGTGTGAGTCTCCACACCCAGTATTGTTATGTGGTTACCAGGGATCCAACCCGGGTACTTGCGCTTGGAAGACAGGCGCCGGAACCATTGAGCTAACTCCCCGGCCTGGAGGGTGCTGAGCTTGACTGGAAAGCTGAGGGGGTGGAGGCTGCAGCTGAAGGCTGCCCCCTGACGGCCCTCCTCGTGGCAAGCTCTTGGAAGAATCAAAGAGCACATCAGGCATCGCCAGAGCACGCACTCCGTTTTCTGATTTGTTTCACTGTTTGTCCCTTGCCCACCCCTGAGGTCCTGCTCAAGGTAGTGATCAAACTACGAATGAGTCAACCCTCCTCCTCCAGATTCCTGGGAGTGAAGTTTCTGCATCAGCTTCACCTGCCCTCCTGCCCTCCTGCCCCCTGCTAACCTCCTTCCTGACAGAACGAAGCCCCAACAAAAGATGGGAACTCCTGTCTACCCTATGACAGAAAACCTTTTTTCCAAGTCCCGACCCCAGCTAACCCACTCCAGAAGGAAACCTATCGTTGACACTAATACAGCGGTTTTTTGGTTTTTGGTTTTTGGTTTTTTTGGCTAGTGGAACTAAAGCTAGGGCCTTACGTGTGCTGAGTATATGCTCTAACACTGCACTACACGTTCAGCCCAAACATTTTCAACTTTTATCAGAAATACTCACCGGGAGGCAATGTGGGCTTCATCGGAGACCCAGGAAGACAGCAGCTCTCCCCCAAGCGGCACCTTCCTGACTGGCTGACAAAAAGGCTGCTCAGAAGCCTGTGAGAGGGAGATAGAAGTGGAACCTGACTGCTACGTCGAGGCAAAAAGACAAGGGGGAGAGGAAAAGAGAAAGAGAGCAGGAGAAAGGACTTGGAGAGTTTATAAACTTTAGGCATTTAGATTTTCATGTTAACTTTGTTGGATGCCAGGTGCTGATTTCTTGGGTTGTGACCCTTTCTTAAAACAGAAGAGTCCATAGGATTTACAAGTTAAACAATTGCTCCATCTTCCTTGCTGGTCCTTTCCCCTTTTAAAGCTTCTGTGACCTGTTAAGCTTTGGTTGTTCTGAGCACACAGTTCAGTTTAAACCCATGTATATCTGGCTAAGTGGAATGACCTTCAGCGGTCTGTGCTATAGTTTAGATCTGAAATGTTCCCTAGTGGCCCATGTGATGAATGCTTGGGCCCCAACTTGATGCTAACGGATGGTGTGGGGGAACCTTATAAGGTATGGGACTCTGTGGAAGAAAGTTAGGTCCCTGGGGCATCCTTGAAGAGGACACTGGACCCGAGCATCTTCCTGTGTCTCTCTGCTTCTGGCCACCATGAGGTAAACAGGTGTCCTCTGTCACATTCTCTCATCATGATATGCTGTGCTACCACAGGCCCAAGGCAACAGGGTTGTGTTTGTTAGCCATCACTGTGACAAGATACCCAATGAAATCCACTTAGGAAAGAAAGATTTATCTTGGTATAGGATTTCGGGAGACTCAGTCCATGGTTTCTTGGCCCTGTTGCTTCTGGATCTGTGTGGGGCAAAACATCACATGGCCAACAGGAGGCAGAGAGCAGTGAGGAGGGCCAAGGACAAAGCATGCCCTTCCAAGGCAAGCCCAGTGACCTCCTTAAGGTTCCCCCCTCAAGCTTTCCTCCACCTCCCAATAGCACCACCACCTGAAGATAAAGCCTTCAACATGGGCGTCTTAGGGAGAGGTTCATATACAAACCATACAAAGGGTCAAGTGGCTGTGGACTGGAAACCTCTGAAATTACGAGCCAGAATAAACCTTTGCTCCTTTTAACATGTTTATCTCAAGTATCTCCTTGTAGTCAGGGAAGGCTGACTGACTGCCTGCCTGACCAGAATATTACCAGGCACCCTCCCTGGTCTGAAGAGACCAGAGTGGTCAGGATGCTCCTTCTTTATCTTAAAGGACTGGATGCTGGAAGCAGAGAGCTCTCTGTCTATTGAGTTGTCAGCCATGAGTTTGTGGCCTCAGTTTCTGCATCTGTAAAGCTGAGGCAGAGAGAATGAATTAAATCAACTATTTTCCAACAACCTGATCATTAGAATTTCATAGGAGCTTAAAGAGAAAGAACAGAAGAAGACTAAAATAATTTTATGACCTTAAAGAGGTGGAATGATTTTTTAAAACACTGCCAGGTGATTCCAACATGCAGTTGGTGTTACAAAGCACAAGACTCTAAGATCTTCCCAGATCCATGACCTTCAGATGAACATCGTTGTTGGAGGTGCCCTGTTGAGCAGGAGGCCTTTGTTAGTTTTTGAGCAGACTGAACTTTGTGTATTGCTAACTCCTGAGACTAATCAGCGTGGCCAAATGCAGATATCAATGCTCCTGCACTAGACATAATTTTAAAAGCAACAGCAAGCACAGTGTGAGAGTAGGTTTCTCCAGCCACCCACGGAGACCACTGTTTCCTCTCTAAAGTGGACATTGAAATGCCATCCCAATCCCACTCTGGAAAGGATTTCCTTCCCAAGCTGTCGGGAGTGTTTTTGCAGATATCCCTCGCTGTTAGACCTCTCGTCAAGTGCCCCACCCCACCAGAGTGCAGGTCTAGTGAGCACTCGCTCTAGTTTGGATCTGGAATGTCCCAAGTCTCCCAGCATGGGGGACGGTCTCCGGGTTACTGGGCTGTGCCCTGCAGGAGACAGCAGGATACCAGTCTGTCTTTATTCTGTCACTTCCTTGCCATAAGGTGAGTGGTTTCACTCTGCGATGTTCTCCCACTACAATGTGTCACCACAGGATCCGAAGCAACAAGGTCAAGACTGGAACCTCTGAAAATAAGATGTTATCTCAGGTTATTTGTTATACTAGTGGAAAGCTGATTGATGAAGGTACAAAAAGAGGTAAGCCTCTTCCTCCACCTTAGGGGCCTTCCCAGTTTTGAAGAATCCCAGGGGGTTGGCTGATCCCCTCACTGCAGTACTAAGTAGTGACCCACGAAAACCCTCCAGCAAAGCTGCACACTAACTAATCTCCCCTCAGAGATCACTTCTGGGAAGCCGTATTGGGCTAGGAGGTCTAAGAAGGAAAGGTGAAGATAAGGTGGTAGGCTTGGATCCAGGACTGCCTGGCTGCCAGAAAGGCCCTCTCTCTGGTGTTGGATGGAGCATTTATATGCCCCACCATTAATTATGGATACAATTGAAATGAACATACAGTTCTCCAAGAAGAAGCACAAGTGGCCAGTGGGTACATGAAAAAAAAAATGTTCAGCATCTTTGGCCATTAGAAAAATGCAAATTAAAACAACACTGAGATTTCACTTTACACCAGAAAAATAGCAGTCATCAAGAACTCAAAACACAGGTACTGGCAGTGTGGAGAAAAATGAAGACTTATACAGTGTTGGTGGGATGTAAACTAGCAGAATCATAATGCAAATCACTCTGAAAATTCATCAAAAAATTAAAATACATAATCCATTTGACCTATACTTCTTCTGGGTTTCTTACCAAAAAAGTTAAACACATCATATTGCAATGACATATGCATACCCAGGTTTAGAAAAGTACAAATTGTAACAGCTAAATCTTAGAAAAGGCCTCTGTGTCTACCAACAGATGCGTGGATAGAGGAAATGTGTTATTTATGGACAACAGAGGATCACTCTGCCCTCATGGGAGGGTAGAGTTGAGTCATTTGTAAGGAAAAGGATGTACCTTGAGTCTATGATGCTTACTGAAATAAATCAGACACAGAAGATTAAATAGTGCATGATTTCATTTGATGAGAAACTGAAAGCAAAATATAACATAAAGAGTAAAATAAAAAATAGATGGTGGGAAACAAGGAAATAAATTTTGTGGAGATGAGAAGGAGACTTGGAGGAGACCCAGAGGAAGATGGGAAGGAGAGAAGGGGAAGTAAACAAATCAAGATGTACTATAAATCTGTATCAATTCTCTCTGATAAATATTTAATAGGTATCACAAACATATACTAATTTAAAATTATGCCTGTCCCTCCTCTGCTTTTTTTAAGGGTTTTTTTTGTTTTTGTTTTTTGAGACAGGCCTTGGCTTTTGTAGAGTGGCCCTGAACTCACTATATAGCCCAGGCTATCTTTGAACTCTCAGCAAATCTGTCTCTGGCTCCTGAGGGCTGGGATTACAAGCATGAGCCACCACACCCGTACTGTGGTACGTGGTATTGATTTGCTGATGGGTACGAGTCACCACGCCCAGCATTGTGTTAAGTGGTTACTGGGGATCAAACTCAGGGCCCGTGTGCTTGCAAGGCAGATGCTGGAACCACTGAGCTAAATCCCCAACCCTCCTGTGCTTTTGAAATTCCTTCCTCTTTCCCCTTGGCTTCTTACATAGCTGGAGAGTACATGTGGCCCATATTCTGGACACTTAGCCCAGTGCAGCAATGTGAAGAGATGATTGAGTCTCAAGGACTCTGCCCTCACGGTGGGTTAGTACCCACATGGCAAATAGGTTTGTTATCCAGGAGAATTCAGACCCTCGCAGGTCCACTGGTACACACGTTACACTTCAGTTAGTGATCTGTGGTTAAATTTAGTGATGTGTGTGTGTGTTTTCTCCATTAATGAGAGAAAGGAGTTTCCCAAAGGAGTAAATGACCATAACTATTTGTGACAATGCTACAGGAGAGGTGATAAAAATACCTGGTGTTAAATTTTTATTACAGTGAAACACACTTGCTATTCATCTCCCTCAAAAACTTTCCCCTCGGGCTGAGGATTTAGCTCGGTGGTTCCGGCGCCTGTCTTACAAGAGTAATGGGCGGGGTTCGATTCCCGGGTAACCACATACCATACTGGACATGAAGACTTACGCCGTACCACATACCACAGTGCCGGGCGTGGTGGCTCACGCCTGTAATCCCAGCACTCGGGAAGCGGAGGCAGGAGGATTGTTGTGACTTGAGTTTCAGGTTGAGCTCAGGGCCAGCCTGAACCACAAAGCAAGACCCTGTCTCAAAACAAACAAACAAACAAACAAATAAACAAAAAACAAACTTTCCCCTCACATATAATACGCTTATTCAATGTTTCTTAAGTCTTCTCAGATCCTGAGAAACCAAAAAGCTAAAAGTAACTACAAAGAGGAACACAGAAGAAGGGACAAGAAAGGGGGAGGGGAGGGCAACAAGTGTGGGAAGAAGTGGATTGTTGGGGAGACTGTGAACCGCGGGCCCCAGGCCATGGGCGGGGGAAGGGGACCCCTCGAGCTAAGGATAAAAACAGCGGCTCAGCTGGCGCGTGCCTGTGTCTGTGGAGGCTCTGCTCTTGCACTAGCATGAATTGAAAGCCTCACTTTCCGGGCCTCTGGAGTCCAGTGGGGGAGGGAGGTGTCCAGATTAGAAAGTGCACTTCTTACACGGTGAACGCGCCTGCAGAGTGTCACCCAATGGAAAGGCAAGCTGTACAAACACTGCATTTGTGTTCGTTTACCTTCTTCATCGCATTTGGCACCGTGAGACTCCTGGCTCTTCCTCCAAGCTCACAATGACCATGAAAGGCAAAGAGGGCGAATCAGCTCAAGACACTGAGGCCGCCACGACAGTGCAATTAAAAACACGAAAGAGGACCTCCAGAGAAACCTTAGTAAGTGGCAGACAGTAGGAAAGTGTGTTCAAAGCGAGGGGGCGTCTTTGGAAGGGTATTAAGGGTAAAGTGTCTTTTATTGAAATAAACTTGTTAAAATGTAAACCTTCACCGGGGTCTTGGATCATACCGCGCGCCTACGTTAACGTTAGCCATCAGGGGGCGCTCCAAGCGCAAGGCTGGCGAGAGCTGCGCTGCCTGATGCTGCAGTCCCCAGCGAGACCTAGAATTTGACTCCAGCCGCCCTGACTCTCAGCCTGGAAGGTCTGCGGCTTCTTTCTTTTCCTTTAGGCAAACGCAAGAAAGAAGCCACCAAACAAGCTGCCACATCTAGTAAGAAAGAGTGCATGCTCCTTGTACCGACGTTACAACAGGGAGCGACATCTAGCGACATCCACGGCTTTGTTTCTGTCCCCAAATCCTGAGCTGTAGTTTGATCTCGGACATTCCTCTTTGGGCCACAGACTTCTTACCTATGGAACACACATTTCGGGTGGGTGATGTGGAAGATTACATGTGGGTTCACACATTTGCTTGGCGGGAGGAACTTACTCCACACCACTTCTGAAGTTTTCTTGGGTTTTTGAGATTTTTGAAACCAGATAAAAGTAGTGAACTTTTTCTGCATTCTGCTAGGCTCAACAGCTGCTCTCCAGCCACCAGTGGTGCTGGGCTAGGCGGTTCTGCGATGTCGTGACTGGTACCCACTCCCTGGCAGTTCCTCCTGCTCTGGCACCACACAGGGTGAAGTACGAGGGTTTCTCCATCTCTCTGTCTCTGTCCATTTCTTTCTCTATTTCTTTCTCTGTCTCTCTCCCTCTGTCTGTCTGTCTGTCTCTCTCTCCTCTCTCCCCTCTCTGACTGAAGCACTAAGACCTGTCTCTTGATGGAAAAAAACCCAAAATATGTCCTTGTCATTCTCTCCCAGACTTCCTCAAAACTCACACCCAAACTCAGTTCTTAGTAAAGCGACGGTTTTCTGGAAGAGTGCAAACAGTTTAAGAATCTCTTCAGATTCTCTCAAAAACCTTTGAACTAAGCAGTCACTGGAAGCAAAGTGCTGAGAAGAGGGAGAGAATATGAATGAGCCTCCTGGAGCCTCTGCAAGAGTTTAGCTGCTGGCTCTGTAGAGTCCTCTTGCACCTTGAGTCAGCCCAAGGCCAGATGCCAGAAAACTTGGATAGCCCTGCACCCTCAAGGCGCTAGAATAGCCATTCCTGGGCGGCTTGCTGTGCCGTTCACACTCCTTCCAGCAAAAGCACTGACAGTCTAGTGCTAGCCCTTCCCCCTGCCTTCTCTGCCTCCTGAGCCACCCAGGGCTTCCGGGGCGCCCTGCTCAGGCGTGTGCTCCCCCTCGGGAACTGTAGCGGCAGGATCACAGTTGTCTGCTGATCTTTCCCCTCGCTCTGGCTGGATAAAAGCATCTCCTAGGTCCTCTGTGAAGCACTGGTCTTCATGGGAACTGCAGCTGGCCACCGGGTGGAGCAGCAGGTGAGACTCAACGGGAGCGTGTCAGTGAGGTGGCCCCGGGGACTCCAAGTGACTGCTGGGAGCAGAGGGACAAGGACCTTTGGTCTTCACCTTACCCAGCACTAACTGAGGGTAGTTGTTGACTCTTGGGCTACTACCTTCATAATGAGCCACAGAATGGAAGTGACCTCCTTTACCTGCAGAGGAAAACGGGCTCTGACCAGAAGCGTGTAGCAATGTGCGCATGGGGGGTGGGGGGGAGTTCAACCTGGTCTGTCTCTGTCCTGCTCAAGCCTAAGCCAGGCTAAAGCAAAACAGGAAAACTTAAGTGAGCTCCTGTAACAAGAATGATAAATGCTCTTTCATAAGAGGCTTGAATTAGAAAGCATCTGAGGAGATTCCTAAACCAGAGATAGAATCAGTTCTCAGGGTCACTGGTTAGGGATTAGCTCAGTGTGCTGCTGCCTGCCTTGTAACTGCAAGGTTGTGAGTTCGATCCTCCATACCACAAAACAAAGTACACACTCAAAGAAATAGAATGAGGCACATAAGAGATAGGGAGAGGTGTGTTGTCTTCTGGAATTGGGAACATCTGTGTTTCTTTTGAGAGACAGGAACCTGTGGAAAAGGTTCCCCCATCAGAAAGGCCCTGTCCTACCTGACAGCTAATTATGAGCCCAGTTGTCTTTATTTTTTAAGACGGTTAACTTAAGCAATGTTTGAATTTTATCAACCTGTTCCTTTATCTTAAGATTGGGTTCCGACTCTTTACTTCCTCAACCAAATGAGTGTATGATCTTGAAATATTCTTAAGGAATTTCAAGTATGATGAGTCTGGAAAGAAAGTCCACATGAACCAAGGGAATACCAGCCAGAACAGCCTTGGGTAACTTGACTGGGTCCTAGAAGTTGCAGTTTTCTTAAAAATAAATTTTTAGATATGATTTCAACCCTGAACCCTCAACTTGGGTCCAACTTGCCACCTATCTTTTTTTTTTTTTTTTTTCATTTCTACCTCAGAGCTATATCCCTTCCCTACTTAAAGTTTAAAAACAAGCAAATGTGGTGCTGGTGCCTGTGATTGCAGCTACTTAAGAGACTGAGGTAGAAAGATTTCAAGTTCAAGGTCATCCTGGGCACCTTAATGAGGCACTGTTTTAAAATAAAATTGAAAAATACTGCCCTTGTCACACTGTGGTAAAATTCTTGCCTAGCATATGTAAGTATTGGGTTCAGTCCCCAGCACTGAAAACAAATCCAGATGGGGTGCATTTTTCGCTTTCCTTGTGTCCAGCTGACAAGGTTCTCTGTTCTTATTCTTGTTACCTTTGTTGGAAAAGAATAAATTAACAGTGCCACAGAGTGGCTTACAGTTTATTGGTGACTTTCCTGGGGCTCAGAGAGGTGATCTCTCCAGTCACTGAGAACAGAACAGGCCTCTAAACGCAGTTTTCCCCTGCCCCGAGAGCAGCAGGGGTCACAGAGGCCCACAAGAAGTCTAACTCAGCAGAACAATCCCTCTGCAGTTTGCGTAGCTGGCAGAGTGGGTAATCCTGGGGAAGCCAGGGTCTGCGTGCTGGTGTCTCTGGACTGGCTCTGTGAAGGACTCCAGAGAAGTCTTTAAGGCTTGACAGATCAGTTCTCATTGGATGACTGCTCCTGCTGAAGGCAGCCCCAGTTCTGTCACTTGAAAGGAGTGACCTCACTACACCATCATTTGTCTGTAAGGTTCTGTTTTCCTGAAATCCAAGGAGACAGCAGGTTTAGGACAGTGACCAGAAACCTCGGCATACACTCCAAGGGTTCTAGAACAGGACACTGTGAAAGCTGCCAGTTAAATATCCCTGTGAACATTTGAAGTAAGCTATTAGGTTGATGTTTTCAGTTTTAAGAAACAAAAGATCGATTAGATCAGGCTAATAAATCTTGTATTACAGGGGCTAGGGATTTAGCTCAGTGATCCTGGTGTCTGCCTTGCAAGTGCAAGGTTCTGGGTTTGATCCCCGGTAGCAACAATGCCAGGTGTGGTGGCTCACGCCTATAAGCCCAGCAGTCAGTATGCAGAGGCAGGAGGATTACTGAGGTCAGGACCAGCCTGAACTACAAAATGAGACCGTGTTTTAAAAAACTAAAAAAAAAAAAGTCTTGTATTACAGTTTTTAAACAGATGCTTCTTGAATGATTAACACACATATTTATGTGCAGAGTTGAGCAAGAATCTGACCCTAAAGTTTAAGGTTAATAAAACAAACAGATACAAAATAAAGGCAGAGATGCCAAATCATCCTGCTTTAAATCACTCACTGGGCATCTGTAGGCCCAGCCTCTACGTTTCTGTTAGAAGGTCTCTGTTCTACAGAAAGTGTCAGTTTCAGAAGGTGCCCTCTCCAGGGCCCAGACGGACTGGGGTTGCCTGTAAAGTCATTGTCTTCTTAAAATGTGGATATCCAAATGGAAATAAGACTGAGAATGGGGTGCAAGAGAATAGAAGGCAGGAGAAGCCAGGGATACTTCCTCGGGTATCTCAAGAAGCCCATCGTGAGACTCAGGACCCTACAATTCAAAGTGCACCTCCAGGAGAACAGAATAAACCTCCCCAAAATAATCTTCCTTGGCATGTTTTGAGCTAACTATTTTGAGATCCTGCAGACTCAGGAGAAGCTCTGAAATGCCATCCTTCCATAAAAGGAATTTATGTTTATGAAGCAAATCTGCATTAGTAAAAGCATCTGTCTCAGGAATAGGGGTGCCCCCGGCACCCTGTTCTCTAAAAGCAGGAAATGTCATCCAATAGCATGGCACTTTGGTACGCTAGCTCCTTCCACCTGAGGGTACTTGGGGAGCACTGGATACAAGCTGAAACTTTCTCTG
This sequence comes from Petromus typicus, assembly GCA_004026965.1. Lineage (NCBI taxonomy): Eukaryota > Metazoa > Chordata > Mammalia > Rodentia > Petromuridae > Petromus > Petromus typicus. The sequence continues at coordinate 18,080 of PVIR01002278.1, read as the reverse complement.
AGCTCTCTTTGCTTGACAGGAACTCAATGCTCTAAGAGGAACTTAGTTGGCATCAATCCCTCCCCAGGAGGTTTAACAAGCAGAGAAGTTTAACATAGACTGTAGGAGAAGAGACTGGGCTCTGAACTGCCCAGATAGGAGGCAGGGTTACTCCAAAATTAGCTAACCCACCAAGAATGCCAGATTCAAGGAACTCACTTCAAGTAGAGCCCCAGCAGCACCATTTCAAGAGCATTTGGAAGATTTTTTTATTGGGGACGCAGATTCCAGTGCACAAAACTGCCTCAAAACTGGCTGTGGATGATCATACTTGACCTTCACAACCTTCCTTCCAAAATAGAGTAACAGAATGCTTAGTACTATCCTCTATGCAGCAGATTCACCCAAATAAATAAGAACCATAGGCCCTTCTTTCTTTTGTAATCAATTTATTTTATTTAGCACTATTTCCTCAAGGTTCATCCATGTAACACATGACAGTGTTTATCCTCTGAAAGGGCTAATAATATTCCATTGCTATTTATCCTTCCATCCATTAATGCACACTTGGGTTGCTTCCACCTCTTGGCTACATGAGTAATGCTGCAATAAATATGAATATGCAAATATCTCCTTGAGAACTTAATTTTAATGCTTTTGGATATATATACCCAATAGTGGATTGCTGGATTATATGATAATTTTTCTTTTCTTTTTTCTTTTCTTTTTTTTTTTTTTTACTGGGGATTGAACTCAAGAACTTGAGGCACAGTGCCACTGAGTAAAATCCCCAGGCCAGTAGTTCTATTTTTAATTTGTTAAAGAACCTCCTACTGCTTTACACAGTGGATGTACCAATTTGCTTTCTCACTGAGAGTTAGCAAAGAAGATGAAAGACTTCTGCTCTGAAAACTATAGCGTGCTGAAAAATTATATGGAAGTGGATATCAGAAAATGGAAAGATATCCCTTGCTCCTGGGTAGAAAGAACCAATATTGTCAAAATGACCATACTCCCAAAATTGCTATATAGATTCAAGACCTGATTGAAATCGCAACAGTATATTTCACAGAAGTAGAGAAAATAATCCAAAAATTCATCCGAAATTGGAATAGACCTACAATAACAAAAGCATTTCTAGACAACAAGGACATGGCAGGGCATATCACAGTTCCCAACCTGAAACTATACTACAAAGCCCCTGAAATCAAAACAGCATGATACTTGCAAAGAAACAGACCTGAGGATCAGTGGAACAGACTAGAAGATGCAGAAACAACTCCAGACATACTCGGCCACCTCCTCTTTGACGAAAGAGCCAAGCATGTCACTGGAGGAAAGATGACCTAAATGGTACTGGAAAAACAGTTTCAATCTGCCAAAGATTAAACCTAGACCTATATCTTTCACCATGCACTAAACTAAAATCAAAATTGGATTAAGGACCTAAATAGTAAAAATGAAATGCTGAACTTGCTCAAAGATAAGTTAGATAGAACTTTTGAAGACATTAGTGTTAAAAAAGACATTAAGAGCAAAACCCCATCAGCACAGGAACTAGCACAAACAATCAACAACTGAGATCTTATCTTATTAAAAAGTTTCTGCATAGCAAAAGAAACCACCAACAGAATGAAAAGAAAACCTTACAATGTGGGGAAAAGTTTTTACTTTTTGTCTGTTCCTCAGACAAAGGATTGCTATCTAGAATATATATAGAAGTTTTATATAAAGAATTTTAAGGGACCGGGGATTTAGCTCAGTGTTTCTGGCGCCTGTCTTGTCAAGCGTAAGAACCCAGGTTTGATCCTCAGTAACCACATACAATACTGGGCATGGAGACTCAGGCCCAGTAGCAATCAGCACCACATACCACAGTGCCGGGCGTGGTGGCTCACATCTGTAATCCTAGCACTTGGGAAGAAGAGGCAGGAGGATTGCTGTGATGTAAGTTTGAGGCTGAGCTCAAGGCCAGCCTGAACTACAAAGTGAGACCCTGCCTCAAAAAAAAAAAAAAAAAAAAAAAAAAAAAAAAAAAGAATTTTAAACATCAGCCCCCCCAAATTAAAAACTCAAAAGTGGGCATCTGAAATGAACAGATATTTTTCAGAGGAATAAGCAGAAAATATACATATGAAAAAATGCTCAGTATCATTGGTCATTCAAAAGATGCAGATGAAAACAACACTGAGATTTCATCTCACTCCACAAAGAATGGCTGCTATCAAGAAATCAAACAACAAATGCTGGCAGCATTGTGGGGAGAAAGGAACCCTTCTGCACTGTTGGTGGGAATGCAGACTGGTTCGACCACTGTGGAAGTTAGTGTAGAAATTCCTCAAAAAAGTAATATTAGAGGTTTCATTTGACCCTGCTGTTCCTCTGCTTCATATATACACAAAATAATTAAAAGCATGAAACCACAGTGACATATGTGCACCCATGTTTACAGCAGTACAGTTTGTAATAGCTAAATCTTTTTTTTTTTTAATTTTTTTTTTAGTTTTTTTGAGACAAGGTCTCGCTGTGTGGTTCAGGCTGGCACTCAGCTCAGCCTCAAACTCACATCTCAGCAATCCTCCTGCCTCTGCCTCCCGAGTGCTGCGATTACAGGCGTGAGCCACCACGCCCCGCACTGTGGTATCTGGTACGGGCTGTGCTGGGCGTGAGTCTCCACGCCCAGTATTGTTATGTGGTTACTGGGGAATCAAACCCGGGTCCTTGCACTGCAAGACAGGCGCCGGAACCACTGAGCTAACTCCCCGGCCCTGTAATAGCTAAATCTTGAAATAGCCCAAATACCCATCAATTGCTGAATAGATAAGTAAGATACATTTTTTCTATAAAATGGAGCATTTCATAGCCATAAAGAAAGAAAAACTTGAGACATTATAGCTAACTGGATGTAGCTTGAGGAGCAGTATTGGGAGGGGGACCTAGGGCTTTGCTTATGCTCAACAGGTGTTCTACCACTGAACTACACCATCAGTTCAAACTTTAAAGTTTTGAAACAAAAATATCTTTTCTTTTTCCTGAAAATATCTCTAACACCTAATATGCCATGTGAAAGTGATAGCTTGCTGCTATAATGCCACAGAACCTACATACAGTAAAAAAAATACATCAAAGGGAGAAAAACATTAGGAGGATTTCTGTGAGTGTAACTAGAAACAGATAATCTACCAAGATTAAAATATGAAGAAAGAAAAATATGAACAAACTTGGGACCAAAAGGAAATTGAACAAAGAATACCCCTGGACTAGATGGCTTCTCTAGAAGTTTGATCAAACATTTAAAGAATTCGTGCCAGTCATTTTCAAACTCTCTCAAAAAAATAAGAAAATGGTGCACTTCAAAACTTACTTTATAAGACTTGCCTCACTTTGATACAAAAAGCTGAAGATAATACAATAAAAGGAAACTACAGGCCAATATCCCTTGTGAATACTGATACAAAGATCCTCAGTCAGTTCAGTAACATATTAAGTGCTTACATGTCATGATCAAGTGGAATTCATCCCTGGGATGCAAGGATGGTTTAACACATGAAAATGAATAAATAGAATACAACATATTTACAGAAGGAAGAACAAAAATTACATGATTATCTCAGTTCACATAAGAAAACATTTCACAAAATTCACTCTCTCATGATAAAACTCAACAAAAGAACTAGAAAAAAACTAGCCCAGTACAATGAGGGGCATATATGAAAAACCATGGCTAAAATCATTCTCCATAGTCAAAAATGAAAATCTTTCACTTATGATCCCGAAGAAGCTCAGGATGGCCCTGCTCACTGTTATGCTCTGGTCGCGAGGTTCCCATAGAACACCAGGAGCCGTCTCCAGTGCAAGCACAGGACAGTTTATCCAAGCTCGAGCAGGGACTCCCAACACAGACGCCGAGAGCCGCGAGCCCCGGCAGGGCTGGGTTTTTATAGCGGATGTAAGGGAGGGGAAGGGGTTTCTGTGGTGTGGGATTGTCAGATAGGCTGAATTTCTGAAGAAAGCACTAGGCTTATTGGCGTTAGCTAGCTTGGGCATTCACTGTTTTAAGAGGAAGTAAACTTATTAGGACACAGAAGCTTAACTACCTGTGGTTTCAACTAAAATCTTTAGGTTCACCCTTATTAGGTCATAGAAGCCTTGCTGCTCTGCGGATTGGTCTTTGTCAGTGGCATGAGCCTAGAGTGAGGGTTACTCATGTCTTCTGTAATCTCTTGGGACGGGGACTTTAGCTCAGGGCCAGGCCTTTTTCAAAATGGAGTTAAGTTAGTCCGGCTGGGCTCTGTACTCACCACTCTTGTTCAACATGACTAAAAGTCCTACCCAGAGCAAAAGGCAAAAAGTTCATCCAAACTGCAAAGGAAGAAGCAAAATTAACTGTTCAGATTCCATAATCTTACCAATATACAGTTGTAAAGATTATGTAGAAGAAACTATTAAAAGCTGGATGTGATAGTGTATCCTAAAATTCTGAGAGGCTGAGGCAAGAGGATCACAAGTTCAAGCCCAGGTTGAGTAATTTACCAAGATCTTGTCTCATAATTTAAAGTTGCTGAGTATGTTGCTTGTTGTCAGTGTCCTGGATTCAACCCCCAGTACTGGTGTGGGAATAAGGGAATTTGTGTTTCTGTACACTAGCAATGAACACTTCAAAGAAGAAATTAAGAGTCATTCCATTTATAGCAACATCAACAAGAATAAAATACTTACAAATAAACTTAACCAAGGATTCAAGAGTTATACACCAAAAACTGCAAAATATTGCTGGAAGCAGGAAGGTCCAGGGGCGCACATCAGCCCTAGAGGGCTTGCCTAGTATGCATAAGGCACTGGGCTTGATCCTCAGCACCACAAAAAAAAAAAAGAGAAAAAAAATCCAAAATTCAAAAATATTTTACAGAACAAAACGTAGGCAAAAGCTTCATGGCACTGAAATGGGCACTGATTTCTTAGATATGACACCAAAGTCACAGATAGAAGTAAAAGTAGACAAATAGAACTAAACTTAAAAACTTCTGGGCAGCAGGGAATACAATCAACAGGATGAATAGGCCAACGAAATGGGAGAAATAGTTTACAACCCATTTATAAGATAAAGGCTTAATATTTAGAACTTCTACAACTCAGTATCAAAAAACAAAATCTCAAAAACAACATGATTAGGGGCTGGGGATTTAGCTCAGTGGTCCCAGCACCTGTCTTGCAAGCACAAGGACCTGGGTTCAATCCCTGGTTAACCACATACAATACTCAGTGTGGAGACTCACGCCCAGCAGCAACCAGTACCACATACCACAGTGGTGGGCGTGGTGACTCAAGCCTGTCATTCCAGCACTCGGGAGGCAGAGGCAGGAAGATTGCTGTGATGTGAGTTTGAGGCTGAGCTCAGGGCCAGCCTAAACTACAAAGCAAAACCCTGTCTCAAAAAAAAAAAAAAAAAAAAAAACCACCATGATTTTGGAGTCCAGGGAATTAGCTCAGTGTTCTGGCACCTGCCTTGCAAATGCAATGACCCAGGTTTGATCCCTGGTAACTACATACAACAAAGCTGGGCAAGGAGCTGCTTGCCCATCAGCAATCAAAACTACATTCCACAGTGCTGGGCGTGGTTGGTCACACCTGTAATCCCAGCACTCAGGAGGCAGAGGCAGGAGGATTACAATGAGTTCGAGGTTGAGGTCAGGGACAGCCCAAATTACAAAGTGAGACCTGTCTCAAAAACAAACAAAACAAAAACCTGATTTTTAAAATAGACAAAGGAGTAGACATTTTTCAAAAGATATATGAATGGTCAACAAGAATATGGAAGGAAGCTCAACATCACTGTCAGGAAAATGCAAATCAAAACCACAATTAAATAGCACTATACTCACTAAAAGGGCCACTTTTTTAACGTCAGAAAATAACAAATGTTGGTACAGATGTGGGGAGCCCTTATACACTCTAGGTATAATTGTAAATTGGTGTTGTCACTGTGGAAAACAGTGTGCAGGCTCCTCAAAAATTAATAAATAGAATACACATGTGATCCACTAATCCCACTTCTGTGTATTTCTCCAAAAGAATTGAAATCAGGGTCTTAAAGACATAATAGCAGATGGCAAGACGTTAGTGTCGTGAAAGCGCTCAACCCGAGTGTACTCAGTGATGGGTAAAAGAGCGAGGTTGGCCAGACAGAGGTGACATTTACTGGTGAGGAAACTGGAGATCACAGAAGATAACAATGCAGTAAGAGGACAGATGGTAGAGACCAGGAAAATCTCAGAACCACCACTTCCACTATCAGTAGTGGTGGGGATCCTGGGTATGTTCTCAGCAGGGCCCCCAAATACAGAACACCCAATAGTATTGTGACCAGTAACTTGCAAATTCTTTTAATGTATGGCTATGCAGCTATATTCATCAAATGTAATTTGTATTCATTAAATCTTCTATTATGGGAGTCAGCCATTCTACATTTAGGTATTTCCTTTAAAGAGCAATTAAAATTTTTTAAATGCACACTCAATAAAAACATGATATTCAATGGTTTTTTTAATGATCTATTGTTTGTAAAGAAAAATTTAAGGGGAGTATTCCATTGGGAGATATTAACATCAACTAAACAATATAGTCAAATGTTTCTATAGCATATTTAAGTATATTTACTTAATTTCTTAAAATTAATATATTGTAATACTAGATATTAATATTAATTCATTCTTTTTGTAGTAAATAAAACAAATGTGATAAAACATGACTTGAAAATATAATTAAAATATTAAGTTTAAGGGCTGGGGATTTAGCTCAGTGGTTCTGGTGCCTGCTTGCAAGAGCAAGGGTCCAGGTTTGATCCCCGGTAACCACATACAACAATGATGGGTGTGGAGACTCACGCCCAGCAGCAATCAGTACCACATACCACAGTGCCGGGCGTGGTGGCTCATGCTTGTAATCCCAGCACTCGGGAGGCAGAGGCAGGAGGATTACTGTGAGTCAGTATTGTATGTGGTTAAACCTGGGAATCAAACCCAGGTCCTTGCACTTGCAAGACAGGAACCGGAACCACTGAGCTAAATCCCCGGCCCCTAGAATTTTTTTATTTAAAGGTTTTATATTCTCACTAAAATGGAAACCTAGAACTTGCAAGAAGATGGTGGGGTGGGGAGCAGCAGAGAGAGGGTGTCTCCAAAGTTTGGTGTCCAGGCACTGGAGTACAGCAATGCTAGGAGGAGAAGAAAGAGGGAAGTGGGTCCCCCAGACCAGGAAGGATCTGGATGGAGAACCAAAGCCCATGGAGAGAGTGAAGAGAGTGTTTCCAACGAGAAGGACGTGGGAGGCAGCTCGGACTCGCTGGGTGGGAAGGGAAGCTCAACACTGCAGATGATCCATGAACACTGACAACCCCAGAGACCTCCAGAGAAAAACACCAGTGCAGTGGGGTGGTGGATGCAGCAAACTGCAGTGGTTGGTAAGTTGTTCAGGTTTTGGACATCCTGCAGGAGAGAGCTATCAGCTGATAACCATCTTTGAAGGGGACCAACTGAGCGCAAACCTCAGAAGAGCTGCTGGATGGCTCCACCACGTGGCTTCCAGTCATTGGCCAAGTTCAAGTCAGCTGACATCGGGGCCTCATTTGAGACAGTGGGTTGTGCACAGACAGTTGAGGGCTCCACGGGTCCAGTTCCAAGTCTCACAGCCAGAAACAGGCTGAGCTTCAGCGGAACTAAAAGTTCTAGCCAGCTAGGATTAATCAACTCGGATCAGCCCACATTGTATGGAGCCCACATTGTCTACCAGTGACAGCACAGACATGTCTTAGTGGACAGCTTTTTTCCTTTCTAATTTCCTTTTTTAAAAAAATACTCTTTTTTCTTTTTCTTTTGCTTTTTCATGATCTTATTTTTATGGGAGTATAAATTGTTTCTAGTTTTTGTAGCCGTTTTGTTCTGTTCTTTTCAATTTTTCCTTCCCTCTTTCCCTCTTATCTTCTTCACTAGTTTCCCAAAGTTTGTGTGATCTTCCTTTGTCCTCTAGCCTTCCTGCTAAAATCTTCCTTTTCTTTTATTTCTTTTTTTTATTCTCTATTTTTAAATTTTCTCCTGAAAGGTAAAATTGTTGTATTGAGAGCTTATTTACTGCATACAATTTTCTTGTTCTTTTTAGATTTGGTTATCTAACCATAAATCTAATTATAAAGTTAAAGGTGGCAAACTAATAGTTACTAAAGTTTGGCTTTTTTTTTTTTTTTTTTTTTTTTTTTTTTTTTTTTTTTTTTTTTTTTTTTTTTTTTTTTTTTTTTTTTTTTTAATTTTTTTTTTTTTTTTTTTTTTTTTTTTTTTTTTTGAGACAGGGTCTTGCTTTGTGGTTCAGGTTGGCCTGAGCTCAGCCTCAAACTCACATCACAGCAATCCTCCTGCCTCTGCCTCCCGAGTGCTGGGATTACAGGCGTGAGCCACCATGCCCGGCATTGTGGTATGTGGTACTGATTGCTGCTGGGCGTGAGTCTCCACACCCAGTATTGCTTGTGGTGACCGGGGATCAAACCTGGGTCCTTGCGCTTGCAAGACAGGTGCCAGAACCACTGAGCTAAATCCCCGGCCCACAAGTTTTTCATTTTCTAGGCAATTATTATTATTGATTGTTCTACTTTAGCCAAGGTGACATAATTGTTCCAATGAGTTGTTCCTCCTGGTGTGCCAAGACTGGAATGCCTACAGGTCATAAACCATGCTAGAGGCCAGTGCCAAAGAATGAGGGACAGGCCAAGGAGCCTCTCATCCTCAATAGATTAAAGAGTTACCATCTTGCAACAGACTCAAAACTCAAAGGCAAGCTGTACCTAGAAGATATTTCTGAGAAGTAATCATTTCCCAGAAGTTCTAAATACTAGCAATAAAGTAACTTGCAATTAGCTATCTATAAGCATCAATCCAGGGATTAAACTTTAAAAAAAAAGAGAGAGAGAAAATAAGAAAATAAGAAGACACTTGCACAAGATGCCACTGCAGACTTCCAGCTCAGCAAATGCAGTGTGGGGGCAGCCATGCTGAACAACCTGAAAGCATCTGCTGGACTCTCCCAAGTGGTAACAGCAGAAGTAACAAAGCAGATGAATGAGGTTGAAACAGACGGTGACCATAATGGAAACCATGGATGGTGATTCTAGAGCAGATACAGATTTTTTAAATAGAGGAGCTTAGGAAAATGGTGGAAGTGATGAACACCCAATGTAGAAAGAAATGGAGTCCATGAAACAGAGTCAATCACATATCCAGGAAACTAAAAATTCCACTTACAGTGTATACAGCAGGACGAGCCAATGTGGTGCCAGTATCAGTTACAGAAGCACAATTGCAGTTGTTAATCATGAAAAGAAAGTTTTCTTAAAAACAGTAAGAGACTAGAAGAAATCAATGCAACAGCTCCAAGATGATGGAAAAAGAATTATAGAAGATGGATCAGGGTCAATGAAAAAGCAGAAAACAGTGCAAATTACATTTAAAAAAAAAACTCCACATAAGTAATGGCAGAAAACTCCTCAGAGAAAAAGAATTTGACATGCAAATAACTGAGACATATGGAGCTCCAATTAGCCATGAGAAAAAGAAAGCTATGGCTAGAATATAATAGTCAAAATTCCAGAAATCTAGCATAAGAATAGAATACTAACAGCTGTTAGAAAAGAGAAATATATCACATATAAAGGAAAACACATCAGATTCACAGCAGACTTCTCTATATAGATCCTCAGGTCAAAGAGAACATGGAGTGAGGTATTTCAAGCCTTAAAGAAAATAATCTCCAACCCAGATTGATGCATCCTACAAAACTATAAAATTGATGGAGAAATAAGAAACTCCCAAGACAAAGAACACCTGGGGAAATTCGTGAACACTAAACAAGAACTCCAAAATGTTCTGAAGGATATACTAGAAAGGAACAATAAGGATTACAACTCAGTGAAACCCAACAGAATGAAACCACCAGGCAAGACAAGAAATTTAAAAGAGGGAAAAGAACGGAAAGCAAAAGCAGGAAAATAGCAAGGCAAGGATAAGTCAATATGTATCAGTTACAACCATCAATGTTAAAAGTCTTAATCATAGATTAAAGACTGACTGGCAGAATGGATCAAGAAGCAACAATATGTCGCATACAAGAAATACATTTAATTCCAAAAGAAATCCATAGACTGAAAGCCAAAGAATGAAAATCAGTACTCCATTCAACAGGAACCTGGAGAAACGCAGGAGTAGCCATTCTATTTGCATACAAAGTGGAGTTCAAATCAAGACTAGTTAAGAGAGAAAAGAAGGTCACTACAACCTTGTAAGGAGAATAATCCAAGAGGAAGAGATAACAATCATAAATATATATTTGCACCAAATACTAGTGCACTCAAATATACAAACAAATATTAATAGACATTAAAAATCAAATAGGCACTAAGGCGGTTGTAATGAGGCACCTCAATACCCCACTGTCATAAACAGACAGATGAATCAGACAAAAAGAATCAACAATGAAGTATCAGATCTGAACCAAACTTTTGAAAAAAACAACTTAGTAGATGTCTACAGAGTATTCCACCCAAAACATAAGAATACACATTCTTCTCACTGTACACAAGGCATTCTCCGAAAAAGACCACATACTAGTTCATAAAACATGATAAAGTTGGGCAGGAGATTTAGCTCAGTGGTTCCGGCACCTGTCTTGCAAACACAAGGACTCGGGTTTGATCCCCCAGTAACCACATACAATACTGGGTGTGGAGACTCACCCCAGCAGCAATCAGTATCACATACCACAGTGCCGGTTGTGGCGGCTCACGCCTGTAATCCTAGCACTCGGGAGGCAGAGGCAGGAGGATTGCTGTGATGTGGGTTGGAGACTGAGCTCAGGACCAGCCTGAACCACAAAGCAAGACCCTGCCAAAAAAAAGCTATGCTAAAGTAAATGCAAAGGAGGCCAGAGATTTGGCTCAAGTGGTACCATACCTACCTTGGAAGCACGAGAGTGAGTTTGATTCCCAGTACTGTAGGGAAAAAAAAGTAAGTTCAAAGGAATTAAAATTATCTGATGCATATTATCAGACCATAGTGCAATTAAACTGGAAATCAGTAGTAAAAGAAATCACAAGAACTCCATAAACATATGAAAATTGAACAACACAAGGATTTCACTGTCACCACTTGTTTAATGGAATAGGAAAGATGATTCTAGTGCACTAGATATATACAAATTACCAAAGCTGGCTCAAGATAATATAAAAATTCTAAATAACCCAATATCAATCCATGAAATTGAATGTTTAATTAAAATCCTACCAACAACAGCAACAAAAACCCAGGCACTGATGGATTCACAGCTGAATTTAACAATAAATTTAAGTTATTGGGTTTTTCTCTTTGTTTGTTTGTTTGTTTGTGGTTTTATTTTGTATCAGTGATCAAATTCCAGACCTTCTGCTTGTGAGGCAGGCACCAGAACCACTGAGTTAAATTCCTGACCCTAATTCTATGAGAAACTTAGAGAAGGCCTAATGCCACTACTTCTCAAACTCTAATGAAACTGAAAAGGAAGCAATCCTCCCAAAATCATTTCTGGAAGCAAGCATTATCTCAATTCCAATACCAGAGAAGGATATAATCATAAAAGAGAACTAAAGGTCTATCTCTCTAACGAATATATACATAAAAATCCTCAATAAGATATTGACACACAGAATACAGAAAATCATCAAGGCGGTTATACACCATGACCAAGAAAGATTCAACCCAGGGATGTAAGGATAGTTCAGTATATGCAAGTCAATATATGTCGCACACTGTGTTAACAGAGTCAGGGACAAAGGCAGTATGTGGTTGTCTCAATAGAACAGAAAAAGCAGTTGATAAGCCATTTACAATTTTTTTAAACCTACATAAAATTGGAATATATGGTCTTTTTCTTAATCTGACAAAAGCCATCTATGACAAACCAACAGGCAACATCCTACTAATGTACAAAAACAGAAAGCTTTCACTCCAAAATCAGGAACAAGACAAGGATGTCTACTGTCACCACTCCTGTTTAATATAGTGGATTACTTAGCCAAAGGAATCAGACAAGAGAAAGAAATAAAAGAAATAAGTATAGGAAATGAAGAAGTTAAATTATCATTATTTGTGGATGACATGATACTTACATAGAAGACCCCAAAAACTCCACCAAAAGACTTCTAGACTTAATAACCAAATTCAATAGTGTAGTTGGATACAAAGTTAACACTCAATAATCAATAGCCTTTCTATACATGAAGAACAAACTGACTGAGACAAGAATTAGGGAAACAACAGCAACAACATTGTTTTCAGAGTAGCATCCAAAGAATGAAATATGCAAGAATCAATCTCATGAAAGAAGTAAAAGACTGCTGGATTTTAAAATATAGTACTCTGAAAAAAAATTGAAAAGGATATCAGAAAATGGCAAGAAACCCATGGTTCTTTGGAAGGACCAACACAGTGAAAATGGCCATACTTCCAAAATGGCTGTACAGATTTAATGCACAATCAAAATCCCAACAGTATATCTCAAAAAATAATCCTAAGAGAAATAATCCTAGAATTCATTTGAAACTAGAAGAGACCTAGAATAGCAAAGATGATTCTAGGTAACAAAGACAAGGTAGGGAGCATCAGAATCCCTGACTTTAAATTATACTACAAAGCTACTGTGATTAAAACACCATGGACCTGGCCAATAAAAAAAACCCAAGGATTAGAGGAACAGATTAGAAAATTCAGATACAACTCCAGACATACTAAGCCACCTCACCTTTGACAAAGGAGCCAAACATTTTCACTGGAAGAAAACAGCTTCTTTAATAAATACTGCTGAAAAACTGGCTTTCTAGGGCCGGGGAGTTAGCTCAGTGGTTCCGGCGCCTGTCTTGCAAGCGCAAGGGCCCGGGTTTGATTCCCCGGTAACTACATAACAATACTGGGTGTAGAGACCCACACCCAGCAGCAACCAGTACCACATACCACAGTGCCGGGCGTGGTGGCTCACGCCTGTCATCCCAGCACTCGGGAGGCAGAGGCAGGAGGATTGTGATGTGAGTTGGAGGCTGAGCTCAGGGCCAGCCTGAACCACAAAAAGCGAGACCCTGTCTCAAAAAACCTAAAAAAAAAAAAAAAAAACTGGCTTTCTACTTGCCAAAGAGTAAAACTAGATCCATATCTTTCACCATACACCAAACTCAAATCAAAATAGGTCAAAGATCTAAAAATTAAAACAGAAGCACTAAATCTGCCAGAAGATAAAATAGGTACAACTCTTGAAGATGTTGGTGTGGGCAAAGACTTTATGAACAAAATCTCTATTGCACCAGAACTATCACAAAGAACCAACAACTGGAACCTCATCTCACTAAAAAGCTTTTGCAGGCAAGAGAAACTACCAACAGAGTGAAGAGACAATGTATAATGTGGGGAAAAATTTTTGCCAGCTATTTCTCAGACAAAGGACAAGAAAATATAAGGAACTCAAAAAATCAGATCCTGGCTCAGGGATTTGGCTCAGCAGGTCCAGTATCTGCCTGGCAAGCTCAAGGTTCCGTGTTCGATCCTTGGTCCTACATACCATAGTGCCGGACATGGTGGCTCACACCTATCATCCCAGCACTCAGGAGGCAGAGGCAGGAGGATTGATATGAGTTCAAGGCCAGCCCGGACTGCATAGTGAGTTCAGGGCCAGCTTGAATTACAAAGCAAGACTCTGTTTCAAAAAACAAACAAAATCAAAATAAAATAAACAAACCTAATGTTTTCTTAATTTTGAATCTATGATAACTAAGCAACCATCATTTTTTTAAATTGACCTTTTTTATCCTATGCTTTTAATAATCAGTTCTCAATATTTTTGTTCATTTCATAGGGGTTTGGTACATAATCATGCTTTGGTAGACTCAGTGGTTCCTGAGAGGTGATGGGTGTTGAACTGATAGCTCAAACAATTCTGCCAAGTCACCTGTATGCACACTGCTCACAACCCCCCCACACACATTGGCACGCACACTTTGAGCACGTGCAAGTGCTGACAACACATACACTCACAGATTCCACACCCAATGAACATTGACCACCTAGTGGCACCTCCTTTTGTAAATTTAATTCTTGGCTGGGGATTTAGCTCAATGGTTCCAGTATCTGCCTTACAAACACAAGGTCCTGGATTAGATCCTTGGTAACCACATACAACAATGCTGGGTGTGGTGACTCACACCCACCAGCAATCAGCACCACAAACCACAGTGCCTGACATAGTGGCTCATGCCTATAATCCCAGCACTCGGGAGGCAGAGGCAGGAGGTTTTCTGAGTTTGAGGCTGAGTTCAGGACCAGCCTGAACTACACAGTGAGGCCCTGTCTCAAAAAAAAATTAATTATTTTCCACAGTTCTAGTTGCAGAATTACAATAAAGATCAAGTTCATGAACTGATAAATCACTGTACTCTGAACGTGTGACCTGAATTATACCCCAACTGGACAGTATACACAGCAGATTTTCACAAGTCCCACCCTGAGTACGTACTTTGGGTCCCCAGGTAGGTGCTGACCACACACAGTCACACAATGAGGAATATGGCTGTACCTAGGTGGGCTTTGATCGAGACATTTCACTCTTTTGAATCAATACGGAAGCCCAGCAGTGGGAGGAGAGGCATGACGCACGCAGACAGAATGTGAGGTGCTCTCAGACTGCAGCTTCATAAAGTGCACCGGAACTCTGCTGAGCTGCCTACTACACTGGTTTATGAGCCAAGATAATCTAAAATGATACATGAGAAGCGTCTGACACATATTCACCAGCAAAAACTTAAAATGAAAAAACATAAATTCTCTTACCTGGTTCTACTGAGAATATATTAAGAATTTAATATAACAAACTGGAGAATTCTTGGTAGAAAAAAATAGCTGTTACTGAAATTTGAATCTTTCTCTCCATAAAAGTGGAATGAACAGTTTGGAGGTGTACCCCCCACCAGCGGTAGAGCCCTCGCCAGCAAGTGTGAGACCCTCGACTCAGTCACCAGCAATGGAAACAAAGGACTGATTCAGAACATTCTCTTGTTGAAAACTGTTCATGACCAAATAATTTAAGGCTGTGTTTGTCCTGAGCGGGTTTTACTGAGCTGAGTAGTGAATGCACACAAAGTACCATAACACCCCGTGATGGACACTCAGTAACAGCTGAGGAGATACAGCCTATGGGGAAAGGGAGTCAAGTTCATGTGTCACATCACACCGGCCCTTTCCCCCCCAAACCTGAGTTCATGAAGATTTCTTTCATTTTCTTTTTTCTTTCTTTTTTAGGTTTTTTGAGATGGTCTCGCTTTGTAGTTCAGGCTGGCCCTGAGCTCAGCCTCAAACTCACATCACAGCAATACTCCTGCCTCTGCCTCCCGAGTGCTGGGATGACAGGCGTGAGCCACCACGCCCGGCACTATGGTATGTGGTACTGGTTGCTGCTGGAGTGAGTCTCCATGCCCAGTATTGTATGTGGTTACCGGGGATTGAACCTGGGTCCTTGCACGTGCAATACAGGCGCCAGAACCACTGAGCTAAATCCCTGGCCCCCTCTTTTGTTTTCTTCCACAAGTGAGTTTTCACTCTTCTGCTTTACTTTACCTGTGACTATCTAGATGTTGCAAAGAGGTTAATTAAAGAGATTATTCTTACCCCCCAAAGTTTAGGATTAGAGAAGAGATTTCTCGGAGAAAGAAGACAAGTGGAAGAAGCTGGCATTTGGTACCAGTCACATGTTGGAATTTCTGCTTCCAAGGAAAAGGTGTTAAACAGTTGTGTTAACTAAGAAGAAAGTTGTATGTTTTTAAACAACCAAAGAATTACAAATGCAGATGCAACTAAATCACCAAGATTCCAGAAAAAAAGAAGAGCCCTCATTAGGTGAGGTCAGATCATCAGATATCTCCAGCCAAGTAATTGGCTTAGCCTGAAAACTGATACTTGGACTTGCCCCAGGAAGAAAGATTCCAGGAGGAGAAAAGAAGCAAGGGGAGGAACAATGTTACACCAGATGTTACAATATCATTAAAAACTAGAAGTTATTTTTTAGAGGAAGATCAAATAGAAATCTCGGAATTAAAAAAGAATAATAACTGAAAATTTAAAACTTACTAGAGGAGTTCAACAGTTCATTTTAACTGGCAAAAGAGTTAGTGATCTTGAAGATAGATTGAAAGACTTTATGCAAAGACTGAACAAAAAAAAAGAGTGAAGAAAAGTGTACAAAGTCTGGAAGAACATGGAAACAATGTTAACTGTATCATTGTAGGAATTATGTTCTAGGTTCACTAATGGAGACCAATTAAGATCTTCCAATTTAGTGTACTTCTGTGTTTTTATAGATCATATCTACTGATGGGTCATAAGTGGGATGCACATGGCCAGAGTAAGCTTTCCTGTACTGTGGCAGCTGTTCAGGAAATCTTTGCCTGGAATTAAATCAGCTCAAACCAGGTAAATAGACAGAAGTTCTTAGGGCTGCCATTCCAGGGTCAGGACTTAAAACAAATCTCTATACTAATAGATGTCTGTTCAGTTCTTCGTGGAATAGGGAAGATATGCAAAAATAGATGGTTGAATTTGACAGGATCTAAAATATCTCATAGAAAACTGGGAGCTGAGTCATTCTAGCCTTACTACTCACGTGGGGCAAAAGGATGACATATCGCGGGAGCGGGGGGGAGTGCTTTTGATGCAAAGCAGCAAAGTCAGTGTTCACCTATAGCAGAGCCCAAATTTGGAGGTCTCACCTTAACACACTTGACTTTTGTTTTTGTTTTTTTTTTTTCTTAAGACAGGGTCTCACTTTGTAGTTCAGGCTTTCCGTTCTGGCACCTGCCTTGCAAGCATAAGGTTATGAGTTCCATCCCCAGTAACCACATACTACAATACTGGGCATGATGACTCATGCTCACCAGCAATTAGTACCACACACCACAATGCAGGGCGTGGTGGCTCACGCCTATAATCCCAGCACTTGAAAGGCAGAGGCAGGAGGATTGCTGTGAGTTTGAGACTTGCCTGAGCTACATAGTGAGCTCAGAGCCAGCCTGAACTATAACAGCAAGACCTTATCTCAAAAAAAAAAAAAAAAAAAAAAAAAAAAAAAAAAAAAAAAAAAAAAAAAAAAGAAAGAAAAGAAAAGAAATGGACTGAGAAATAGTCTAAAAGATTTTTAGCTGTATGAGGGTAATTAGCTTACACAATAATTCCTAATACCATGGTTCTCACTTGCTTGATTAATGAGTGCATCACCAACAAAAATCAGCTCAAAGAGGAGTCCTAAAGGTTCTGGACCCCTACTATGCCTTCTGAGCTGACAGCATTACCCAAAATGGGGTACAGACATGCTGTGCAACAGCAGGGTGGCTTACACACAAGATTCCCTGCCCAAGGCACAGAGGCCTCTCCTCGGCCGGCTTTACCAAGTCCCTACTGCCAGATGGATTCCACAGAATCAAGGCTTGAGCAAGGTAAAAGATTTGGCTTCATTCTGATTTGTAGGATGTCCAGGTAGCCTGAAGTCCACTGTCGTTCAGGAGGATTGCAAGTCACGCTGTCACATGCCTTATCAGGCTCAAGCCTCCAGTCAAGCAGAGCACATGAAATGAACTCTCAAAAGTTCATCCAATGCTTTCAGCTACCGAAAGACTGGAGCGGTCTAGCCCTGCCAGGCTGTCCAGTCTCCTTATCTTCAGAATCTTCTCAGCCCTTTCTCTCTGCCTCTAAGTCCCTCAGTAAAATGATCCATCCCCCAGAAAAAATTTAAAAATTCCTTCATCATCCAGCTTGACTGTTAGTTTTGCTGAGAGCAAACCCTGCAAACAAGCATAGTGGGCCCCATTGAATTTTTGCCTCGCAGGCTGATGAGTCGGAGTCTGAAGCCACATTCTATGTCATAATCATGTTCAATACTTAAAGGGGTTTCTTTCTTCCCTGGAAACCCTGAGATGTAAAGACAGAGAGACCTGGAAAGAACCACCAGGGGAAGTCCCCACCCTTATCAGCCAGTGGGGAGATTTTATGTACATAATG